>JAJPUD010009176.1:0-27637 GCA_023553655.1 Myrmecobius fasciatus | reverse complement strand
AAAAAAAAAAAAGTATTGATATTGCTTCATTATCTATGGTACCCTTTAGTAAAATATAGTTTCCTTCCTTATCTCTTTTAATTAGAATTATCTTTGCTTTTATTTGATCTGAGATCAGGATTGCTATCCCTTCTTTTTTTTTTTTTTTACTTCACCTGAAGCATAATAGATTCTGTTCCAGCCCTTTACCTTCACCCTGTATGTATCACTCTTCTTTAAATGTGTTTCTTGTAAACAACATATTGTAAGATTTTGGCTTTCAGGAAGTCCAATAATCCTTAGATTGTCTTTCCTAGATCTATTTTGCAGGTCAATTGTATTTCATATTTTCTTCTATTTTTTCATTTTTTTTTGTTTTTGTTTAACTGATTCTTGAAGTGTTATTGAATCATTCACTTCCATTTGTTGAATTCTAATTTTTAATGTATTATTTTCTTCAGTTACCTTTTTTAGCTCTTGTGTTTAGTCAATTGAATTGTTTTTTTCATTGCATTTTTTCCATTTCACAAATTTTGTTTTTCACTGAATTGGTATCTTTTTCCTATCTATTTTGTACTGTGCTTAGATCCTGCATTCTTCTGGGGCTCAGTGGTTTACAATTTGCCTTTTGTAGCAAATCTGCCAGACCATGTTCTTGCAACTAGGACAGAGTAGCCTAAGAGGCTCACAGAAGATTCCTAGGTGCATGGAAGCTGCAACACTCTGACTCCTTATCCCAGCTCCCGCCTTGGTCTCCCTGTGCTGTGGTCTGGGCTTAGCAGACTGTCCCCCTGCCTATTTGAAACAGACTTATTCTGAAGTTCTTCCAAGTTATTTTCTTCTGGAAATGTGTTGTACTCCAAATATTTGTGGGTTCTTTGGTTCCAAAACCAGTTTAGAGGCTAAATCTCCTGTTGGTTTGAGAGAAGGACAGAGAAGGTCACAGAAAGTTGTTTCTGCTCTCTGCCATCTTGACATTGTGACATTTCTGACTATGAAAAGAGGAAAGACTTTAAACTAAAGAGACTCCTGTGACTCCCAGGTCAGAGACCCTCTCCGTGCTAACCCCTCTCATCCCAGAATCATATTCCCAAATGCAGATGTTGAAAAAAATACTGGAAAATTATAGAAAAACATGGATTACATTTTGGTCAATGAAATTTATTAGTTGTGTAATCTTTCTGTTTGCTCCAGTTTTCTGTTGCATAAAGAGAAAAATAATAATGGTACACACTTCCCAGATTTGTCGTGAGGGTCCAAATGACATCATGATTGTAATGTGCTTAACACAGTAACTGGTATATGCTAAGCATTAAATTATTATTATTTCTTTAATTGAATGGAATTATTCCATACCTGATAACTCTAAAATAGGTTTAATATGCTAAAGGTAATAAGTTTTATATGTGATAATTTGAAAAATAATTAACTGAATTGATATAATCTGAAGTTTTGTTTCTTGTTATTTACATATATATATATGTTGTTGTTTGCATTGTTATTTTATTTCTAAAATCTTTTGTATTATGAGATTTGAGAGAGCATTGTGACAGAAATGCTATTAGAGAAAGCATTTTATCTGGATGCTGCTATGCATAAATTGAACTTTAAAAAAATAATTAATTTGATTAGAAAAAGGAAGGAAGAAAATCAGATTGCTATTATCAAAAATGGAAAGGGTGAACTTTCCACCAACAAAGAAGAAATTAGAACCCCACTATATGCCAATAAATCTAATCATCTAGGTGAAATGAATGAATGCTTACAGAAATATAGATTGCCCAGATTAACAGAGAAAGAAAGAAATTACTTAAATAGTCCCATTTTAGAAAAAAAAAGAAATTGAAGAATTTATTAATCAACTTCCTAAGAAAAAAAATCTCCAGGGCCAGATGGATTTACATGTAAATTCTACCAAACATTCAAAGAACAATTAATTTCAATACTATATAAATTATTTGAAAAAATAGAAAGACAGTGTCCTACCAAATTCCTTTTATGACACAGATATGGTGTTTATAGCTAAACCAGGGAGAGTGAAAATAGAGAAAGAAAATTATACACTAATTTCCCTATTGAATATTGATGCAAAAAAAATTTTTTTTCCTGAGGCAACCGGGGTTAAGTGACTTGCCTAGGGCCACACAGCTAGGAAGAGTTAAGTATCTGAGACGAGATTTGAACTCAGCTTCTCCTGACTTCAGGGCTGGTGCTCTATCCTCTGCTCCATATAGCAGCCCCTGATGCAAAAATATTAAATAAAATATTAGCAAAGAGATTATAGAAAGTCATCCCAAGAATAATACATTATGACCAAGTAGGATTCATACAAGGAATGCAGAAGTGGTTCAAGATTAGGAAAACTATCAGCATAATCAACTATATTAATAAACAAATTAACAAAAATCATATGATTATCTCAATAGATGCAGAAAAAGCATTTCATAAAATCCAACACCCATTCCTATTAAAAAACACTAGAGAGTATAGGAATAAATGGACTTTTCCTTAAAATGATCAGTAACATCTATTTAAAACCATCCACAAGCATCATATGTAATGAGGACAAACTAGAACCATTCCCAATAAGATCAGGAGTGAAACAAGACTGCCCACTGTCACCATTACTATTTAATATTGTATTAGAAATGTTAGCTTTAAATTAGAGGAACATAGGATAGTTTACCTCTCAGACCTGTGAAGATGGAATAAATTTGTGTCCAGAGAAGAACTGGAACTCTTAATTGAACACCAGATAGATAATGTTGATTATATTAAGTTAAAAAGTTTTTGAACAAACAAAACCAATGCAGACAAGATTAGGAGGGAAGCAATAAATTGGGAAATCATCTTTACATTTAAGGGTTCTGATAAAGGTCTCATCTCTAAAATATCTAGAGAATTGTCTCATATTTATAAGAATCCAAGCCACTCGCCAATTGATAAATGGTCAAAGGATATGAACAGACAATTTTCAGATGACGAAATTGAAACTATTTCTAGTCATATGAAAAGGTGCTCTAAATCACTATTGATCAGAAAAATGCAAATTAAGATAACTCTGAGGTAGCACTACACACACCTGTCAGATTGGCTAAAATGACAAGAAAAGATAATGATGAATGTTGGAGGGGATGTGGGAAAACTGGGACACTGACACATTGTTGGTGGAGCTGTGAACGGATCCAACCATTCTGGAGAGCAATTTGGAGCTATGCTCAAAAAGTTATCAAACTGTGCATATCCTTTGATCTAACAGTGTTTCTATTGGACTTATATCCCAAAGAGATCTTAAAGAAACAAAAGGAAAGGGACTCACATGAAGAATGTTTGTGGCAGCCCTTTTTGTAGTGGCTAGAAACTGAAAACTGAATGGATGCCCATCAATTGGAGAGTGACTGAATAAATTATGGTATATGAATATCATGGAATATTATTGTTCTGTAAGAAATGACCAGCAGGATGATTTCAGAGAGGCCTGGAGAGACTTGCATGAACTGTTGCTGAGTGAAATGAGCAGAACCAGGAGATCATTATACACAGCAACAACAATACTATATGATGATCAGTTCTGATGGACATGGCTCTCTTCAACAATGAGATGATTCAAACCAGTTCCAATTGTTCAGTGAAGAAAGCCATATACACTCAAAGAGAGGGATATGAAATGTGGACTACAACATAACATTTTCATGCTCTCTATTGATGTTTCCTTTCTCAGATTTTTTTTCTTGTAGATATGATTTTTCTTGCACAGCAAGATAAGTGTGGAAATATGTATACATATATTCGATTTGTCAAGTATTTTAACATAATTATCATGTAGTGGACTTCCTGCCATCTAGGGGAGGGGTGGGGACTACGGGGGAAAAATTTGTAATGGAAAGCTTCGTAAAGGTCAATGTTGGCATATGTTTTGCAAATAAAAAGCTTTAATAAAATTTTTAAAAAGAAAAGTAAACAAAAATAACAAACTTCTGTGTAATAAAAATAATAATAGCTAACAAAAAATAGAAATGTTAGCTTTGGCAGTAAGAGAAGAAAAAGAGATTAAGGGAATTAGAGTAGGTGATGAGGAAACCAAATTATCACTCTCTGCAGATGACATTATGGTATCCTTAGAGAACCCTAGAGATTCAACTAAAAAACTATTAGAAACAATGAATAATTTTAGCAAAGTTGAAGGATACAAAATAAATCCACACAAATCATCAGCATTTTTATATATTATCAACAAAGTTCAGGAGCAAGAGATACAAAAAGAAATTCCATTAAAAATAACTGTTAATAGGGACAGCTAGGTGGCACAGTGGATAGAGCACCAGCCCTGAAGTCAGAAGGACCTAAGTTCAAATTTGGCCTCAGACACTTAACACTTCCTAGCTCTGTGACCCTGGGCAAGTCACTTAACCCTAATTGCCTCAGCAAAAATAATAATAATAATAATTGTCAATAGTATAAAATATTTGGAAATCTATCTGCCAAGGGAAAGTCAGGAACTATACGAACAAAACTACAAAACACTTTCCACACAAATAAAGTCAGACCTAGTCAATTGGAAAAATATCAAGTGCTCATGGGTAGGCCGAGTAAATATAATAAAAATGACAATACTACCTAAATCAATCTACTTATTTAGTTCCACATCAATCAAACTCCCAAGAAATTATTTTGCAGATCTAGAAAAAATAGTAACAAAGTTCATCTGGAAGAACAAAAGGTCAAAAATTTCAAGGGAATTAATGAAAAAAAAATGCTGATGAAGGTGGCCTAGCTGTGCCAGATCTAAAACTACATTATAAAGCAGTGGTCATCAAAACCATTTGGTACTGGCTAAGAAATAAAGTGGTCGATGAGTGGCATAGGATAGAATTACAGGACAAAATAGGCAATAACTATAGCAATTTGACAAACCCAAAGACCTCCCTTTTGGGATAAGAACTCACTATTTGACAAGAACTACTGGGAAAATTGGAAACTAGTATGGAAGAAATTAGGGGTTGACCCACACCTAACATCACATACCAAGAAGAGATCTAAATGGGTTCATGATTTATACATAAAGAGTAATATTATAAGCAAATTAGAGGAACATAAGATAGTTTACCTCTCAGATCTGTGGGGAAGGAAAGAATTTGTGTCCAAAGAACTGGAGCTCATAATTGAACACTAAACAGATAATTTTGAATATAATAAGTTAAAAAGTTTTATATAAACAAAACTAATGCATACAAGATCAGAAGGGAAGCAATAAATTGGGAAATCATTTGTACATTTAAGGATTCTGATAAAGGCCTCATTTCTAAAATATATAGAGAATTGACTCAGATTTATAAGAATTCAAGCCATTCTCCAATTGATAAATGGTCAAAGGATATGAACAGACAGTTTTCAGATGACGAAATTAAAACTATTTCTAGTCATATGAAAAGGTGCTCCAAATCACTATTGATCAGAGAAAAGCAAATTAAGACTACTCTGGGATACCACTACACCTGTCAGATTGGCTAAGATGACAGGAAAAGATAATGATGAATGTTGGAGGGGATGTGGGAAAACTGGGACACTGATACATTGTTAGTGGAACTGTTAATGGATCCAACCATTCTGGAGAGCAATTTGGAGCTATGCTCAAAAAGTTATCAAACTGTGCATACCATTTGACCCAGCAGTGTTTCTACTGGGCCTATATCCCAAAGAGATCTTAAAGGAAGGAAAGGGACCCACATGTGCAAGAATGTTTGTGGCAGCCCTTTTTGTAGTGGCTAGAAACTGGAAACTGAAGGGATGCCCATCAATTGGAGAGTGGCTGAATAAATTATAGTATATGAATGTCATGGAATATTATTGTTCTATGAGAAATGACCAGCAGGACAATTTCAGAGAGGACTGGAGAGACTTGCATGAACTGATGCTGAGTGAAATCAGCAGAACCAGGAGAACATTATACACAGCAACAAGACTATACGATGATCAATTTTGATGGACATGGGTCTCTTCAACAATGATGTGATTCAAACCAGTTCCTATTGTTCAGCGATGAAGATAGTCATATACATCCAGAGAGAGGCCTGAGGGAACTGAGTGTGGACCACAACATAGCATTTTTATGCTTTCTGTTGATGTTTGCTTGCATTTTGTTTTCCTTCTCAGGTTTTTTTCTTTCTAGTTCCATTCTTTTCTTGTGCGGCAAGATAACTGTATAAATATGTATACATATATTGGATTTGTCGTATATTTTAACATAGTTAACATGTATTGACCTACCTGCCATCTAGAAGAGGGGGTGGGGGGAAGGAGAGAAACAAAATATTAGCAGTGCGATTAAAGAAACCATCTCCATAATACATCATGGCCAAGTTATACCAGGAATTGAGGGCTTGGTTCAATATTAGGAAAACTATGAGCGTAATTGACTACATCAGTAACCAAACTAACAGAAATCATATGATTATCTCAATAGATGCAGAAAAAGCATCTGACAAAATCCAAAACCCATTCCTATTAAAAACACTAGAGAACATAGGAATAAATGGGTTTTCCTTAAAATGATCAGTAGCATCAATTTAAAACCCTCAGCAACCATCATATAATAGGGATAAACTAGAATCATTTTCAGTAAGATCAAGGGTGAAATTAGGTTGCCCACTATCACCATTACTATTCAATATTGTATTAGAAATGTTAGATTTAGCAATAAGAGAAGAAAAAGAGATTAAAGGAATTGGAGTAGATAACAAGAAAACAAAATTAACACTCTTTGCATATGATATGATGGTATACTTAGAGAATCTTAAAGAATAAACTAAAAAACTTCTAGAAACAATTCACAACTTTAGTAAAGTTGCAGGATACAAAATAAATCCACATAAATCATCAGCATTCCATACATTGCCACCAAGAGATACAAAGAAAAATTCCATTTAAAATAACTGTAAATAATATAAAATATTTGGGAGTCTACTTGCTGAGACATAGTCGGGAACTGTATGAACCCAATTATGAAACACTTTCCACACAAATAAAGTCAGATCTATAAAACACTTTCCACACAAATAAAGTCATATCTAAACAATTGGAAAATATCAAGTGCTCATGGGTAGGCTGAGCTAATATAATAAAAATGACATTTCTACCTAAATTAATCTATTTCTTCAGTGCCATACCAATCAAACTGTCAAAAAATTATTTTACAGAGCTAGAAAATATAATAACATCTGGAAAAACAAAAGGTCAAGAATTTCAAGGGAATTAGTGAAAAAAAAATGCAAATGAAGGCGGCCTAGCTGTACCAGACCTAAAATTATATCATAAAGCAGCTGTTTATCAAAACTTTGGTTTGGGTGCTGGCTAAGAAATAGAGCAGTTAATCAGTGAAATAGGCTAGGTTCACAAGACGAAATAGTCAATAGTGTTTGATAAACCCAAAGACCTGAGCTTCTGGGATGAGAACTCAGTATTTGACAAAAATTGCTGGAAAAATTGGAAAATAGTATTGTAGAAACTAGACACTGACCAATACCTTAGACTCTATACCAACATAACGTCAAAATAGGTTCAAGATTTAGACATAAAGAGTGATAGTATGAGCAAATTAGAAGAACAAAAGATAGTCTACCTCTCAGATCTGTGGAAAAGGAAGGAATGTGTAGCCAAAGAAGAACTAGAGTACAGTATGGATAATTTTGATTATATTAGTTTTAAAAGTTTTTGTACAAACAAGACCAATGCAGACAAAATTGGAAGGGAAACAGAAAACTGGGGGAAATTTTTACATTCAAGGATTCTGATAAAGGATATATAAAGAATAAAAAAAATATAGAAAACTGACTCAAATTTATAAGAATACAAGCCATTCTCCATCTGATAAGTGGTCAAAGAATATGAAGAATTTTCACATGAAGAAATTAAAACTATTTCTAATCATATGGGACAATGCTCTAAATCACTATTGATCAAAGAAATACAAATTAAGACAATTACATACCACTACACACCTTTGAGATTGGCTAAAATGACAGGAAAAGATAATGACAAATGTTGAAGGGGATATGGAAATACTAGGCCACTAATACATTGTTGGTGGAGTTGTGAACTGATCCATTCATTTTGGAGAACAATTTAGAACTCTGCCCAAAGGGCTATCAAACTCTACATACCCTTTGATCCAGCAGTGTCTCTACTGGGCCTGTATCCCAAAGAGATCATAAAAAAGGGGAAATGACCCATCTATGCAAAAATGTTTGTAGCAGTCCTTTTTGTAGTGGCAAGGAGCTGGAAACTGAGTGGATGCCCATCATTTGGAGAATGGCTGAATAAATTATAGTTTATGAATGTTTTGGAATATTATTGTTCTATAAGAAATGATCAACAGGATGATTTCAGAAAGGCCAGGAGAGATTTATATGAACTGATACTAAATGAAGTGAGTAGAACCAAGAGATCATGGTACACAGCAACAAAAAGATTATGTGATGGTTAAGTATAATGGTCATGGTTCTTTTCAACAATGAAGTAATTCAGGCCAATTCCAATAGACTTCTGATGGAGAGAATCATCTGCATACAGAGAGAGGACTGTGGGAAATGAATGTCTATCACAACATAGTATTTTCCCCTTTTTGTTGTTGTTTGCTTGTTTTTCATTTTCTTTCTCATTTTTTTCTTTTTGATCTTTCTTATGCAGCATGATAATTGTGAAAATAAGTATAAAAGAGTTGAACAAATTTAACATATACTGGATTCTTTGCTGTCTAAGGGAAGGGGTGGGAGGAAGGAAGGGAGAAAAAAATTTGGAACACAAGGTTTTGCAAAGACAAATGTTGAAAATTATCTTTGCATATATTTTGAAGACAAAAAAGCTAAAAATGTGATAAAAATAGATAATATAAACTGTTAAATTTTTGTAAGGTATATTTTCTTATAAAGCAGATGATAATATATAAATAACAAGTTTTCATTTGAAATTCTTGGTTATTACGAAAGCATATTAGGTGCTTTAGAGATGTAGCTTCAACATATAAATGATGAATCATTTATCAATATTTGCTGTCTTAATGGGTCAACTATTAGTATTTGCTGTCTTAATACCCAGAATATAGATAATTTTAATTTATAAGTAAAAGATAAATGAAATGTTAACTGTTAGGGAAACTTCAAGAAATATATTCAAGCCCTAACTTGTGGTTAGTGAACTTTTGCTATTTAAAGTAAAAATTCCTGAGACTGTAATTTACTATTGTTTTGAGCTTTGATTGCAGTGATAGCTATCTGAATTTTCATGAAGTCAGTATTAGGAAATGGCATGTGCTACTGTCTAGAAACTACTAAAGGTAGATGTCTATGCCTGGGAAAATTTTGGGAATGACCTTAGCATGGCCTCTAGATAGAATCCTGTTTACTCTATTTTCTCAATGGGCTATTTCTTTTTTTAAAAAGAAAATTCATACCTAGTTTATCCTGAGCCTTTTTTTTTAACACCCTGTAGTTTTAATACCCATGTAGCCATGATTGGCTGTCAGATATCAATCATTCCTGGAATGAGAAGTAAGGGTGTTTTTCCTTCTGTTATCATACATGCCCTTGTTTTAACTATGTTCCTTTTTTTCCTTTTATAGCAAGTTTCTATAATCAAGAAGTTTTGTAAGTACAATTCTAAATCTATTAAATAATAGATTGATTCTGGAACATCTCTGAGTTATCATAACAGAATACAACTATAAACATCCTACAATTTTAACCTATATTTGTGCTCAAATTTTAATATAGGGATGCTATTCTCCTGAGGGAAATGATTAAGCAAAGTAATAAGACAAAGATGTAATGTGAAAGTTTTCTAATTAACTGGAATAATAAATTTTCAGAAAAGCAATAGGATTAGACTGTTTTCTCTAAGAACTATATAAAATTGTATATGATTGGCTTCCAGAATTTATCTATCATGAACATTCAGGCTGTAAGCATATTTTGGTAATAAATTCTCAAAACTGAACTTTACATATAAATTGTATGGATAATGGTAAAGAAAGTGAAATTATTTTCCCATTATTAAAGTATTTGTTTGATAATTTTAAAAGTCAGAAAAGTTCATTTTGTAGTTGGATCCTCATAAATTTTTAAAAAATTCTTATAAGGAGAGGATTCTGGGAAGGTGGCAGAGAAGATTGGTAAATTTCAAGCTCTCCAGATTTCCCCCATAAATAGAATCAATTCTTGCCTCAGGGAGAACATAAACTGGTGAAAAATCAAGAAGACTTGGAACAGAACAAGGGTCCTCCTAGTATAACCCAAGAAGATGTGAAGAAAGGCCAAGACCAGTGATGAACCTGTGTGAAGTGCAAACATTTCCAGACTAGTTCTGCAGAAACACCAAGTGGGAAGCCCATGGGAAAGTTGGGTTTGGCTGGAGTCTCAACAGGAACCACAGAAACTTGCACCTGGACAGCATGAGGAGATGGAGATCTGACTCTGAGAAGACTGAGTGAATACCAAGCCCAGGGTGGAGCCAAGAAGGCAGAGTGCAGACACGACTCTCTGTGAGCTCCTCTGCTCTTCCCTCAGACCCAGAACAAATTAAGCCTCTGAACTGGTACTGGAGTGAGGGCTCCCTCAAAAACTTGGAGTACAACACATTTCCTACAAAAGTTACCTTGGAAGAACCCTGGAACAGGTCTGTTTCAGATGGCAGGGGATCAAGCCATTTGCGGAGCTCAGGCAGTAGCACACAGCCAAGGAAGGAAGCCAGGGCTGGGACGGAGCGTGATGGATTCTAAGCACCCAGGAAGTCCCTGGGAGACGCTTGGGACACTTTGCTCTGTGTTTGGTAAAAGGTGGATTAAGAATAACTGAGAACACAGGACCTAGACTGACCAGCCCAGCACTGGAAGTCAAATACCTGAACTGCCCCAGGGCACATTGAAGCAGCTTCTGGTCCTCTGCTTTAAACAGACCCCAAGCTCTAAAGAATGAGTAAAAAACAGAAGAGAGCTCTCACCATACACAGCTTTTACAGAGAGAAAGAAGGGCAGACCCCAGATCCTGAGGTTCCTAAAGGGAAAGCAACTTCAGAGGAAGCCACAAAGGCAGACATGAGCTGGTCCCCATTTCACAAGGCTTTCCTGGAAGACTACATAAAGAATCTCAAAAGAGAGTTAGAAGAAAATTGGGGAAATGAATTGAGATCATTGCAAGAAGGAAATAATACCCTGCAAAAGAGATATGAAAAAGACACCTATTCACTGAAAAACAAAATTGGTAAAATGGAAAAAGACTGCAATGAACAAAAAAATTCAATTGGCCAGTTACAAAAGGAGCTTAAAAAGGTAACTGAAGAAAATAATACTTTAAAAATTAGAAGTGAACAAATAGAAGTGAATGACTCAATAAGACTTCAAGAATCAGTCAAACAAAAACAAAAAAAAAATGAAAAAATAGAAGAAAATATGAAATATCTCCTAGGAAAAACAACTGACTTGGAAAACAGATCTAGGAGAGACAATCTAAGAATTATTGGACTCCCTGAAAGCCATGATGGAATAAAAGGAATACCAATCCTAGCTGTGCTGCAGAAATGCAGCCCTGGGTGAGAAGGAACCAGCATATCCATGAGGGCAGAAGCAGTAGGACAGGAACACTGCTGGATATGGTCACTTGCAAGAGGGTGGAGCTCTTATTTTGGTGTTCCAGCTCAGAGGGGAGAGCTGAAGTGAAGCTATAGGCACTATTCCCCCCCTCCAAGATTAGAGGTGCTTGCACTAATACCTCTTATTCAAAAAAAAATGAACTGGCAAAGAAGAAAGAACCCAACCATAGAAACTTACTATGGGAACAGGGAAAATCAGGGTTCATTTTCAGATGTATACTGAAGTAAAAAAAAAAGCGTCTGCCCCAAAGAGAATGTGAAATTGCTCCCATATATAAATATGTCATATTTATATAATTTATAACTCAAAAAAGAATTTTAGAATCAAATGTGAGACATAGAGGAAAAACTAAAACAAAATAAAAACCATTCAAGTAAAACAAGATTATGAAAAAAAGTTAACTAACTAGAAATGGAGATAACAGAGTCTCAAAGATGAAAATAACTCTTTGCAAATTAAAATTGGGCAAGGGGAATCCAATGAAGCTATGAGAGACCAACAAATAACAACATGGATTAAAAAGAATGAAAAAAATGAAACAATGTGAAATATAAGAAAAAATGACAGATCTGGAGAAGAGATCAAGAAAAGAAAATAAAAGAATAATTGGACTGCCTAAAAGTTGTGACCAAAAAAAGAACTTTGACACAATAATGCAAGAAATAACCCATGAAAATTATCCTGGAATGATAGAGCATGAGGGGAAAGTAGAAATAGAAAAATTCACTGATCTCCATCTCAATGAGATTCTTTGTGGGAAACTCATAGGAATATTAGCAATTTTCAAAACCCAGAGATCAAAGAGAAAAGTTTGTAAGAAACAAGAAAATAAAAACAATTCAAATATGCTGGAGCTACAATTAAAATTGTACAGAACTTAGCAGCAGCCTCAACAAAAGACCATAAGTCCTGGAATCATATCCACTGACAATCAAAAGAACTCCGCCTGTAGCCAAAAATAGCATATCCAGCAAAATTATCCATAATACTGAATGAAAAAAATAAACATTCAACAAACTTGCAGAAACAGACTTTCTATCAACCAAACCTAAACTTAATAGAAAATTTAACATATAAGAGCCAATATCAAAAATCAATTTCAAGGAACTCAATATAAACAAATTGTTTATGTTTTTTTACATGGGAAATGTATGCCATGTGCTTAAGACTAACATCAACAATAGTGTAACTCAAAAGAAAGATTGGGGCAGAGTTAAGGTAAAAAATAGTCATTATGTTATACAAATGAGGTGCAGAGGAAGAATAAACACAGAGGCATGGTCGGGGAGGGCTCATAGTTCTGAAAACCTACTTACATCAGGCATGGGTTAAATAGTCAACACTACATATATACCATGAAGGGTATAGTACTCTCCAAAATCTATTTAAAAAAATTAAGGAGGAGGGATGGAGTGAACAGGGAAGCAAAAGGAATGGGAAGAAGACAAGGGAGGGATCTCTGGGTGGAGAGAGGTTAAGTAATAGCAATGCAAATTAAAGAGCAGAATTAAAGAGTCAGCAGGGATGAGAAAGATATAAGTGCATATATGGAGGGTGGTGGTGGTATGTGTGTATATGTATGTGTATGTATATGTCTCTCTATATATACATATATATACGTCAATATGTCCTTTTTAACTATAGACTGCTTGGGAGTGGTAGGAGGGATGAAAGGGGGGAAAAGAATAAAGCAAAAAAGGTGCAGCAGAGAACAAAAGAACAATTTATAAGGAAGTAAAGATGGATACTCACGAATGTAATTTCTTCTACTAATATATATTTTCTTGAACTGGTAATTTGTTGTTATATATTTTGAATCCTCCCTGATTTTCTGCTGATCACCCGACAATGTTCTCTTGTTCTGTTTTATTTTGTTTTGTATCTTTTTCTCTTTTTCTTTTTTCTTGTTCTGTTTATTAAAATAAAATAAATTTTAAAAAATTTAATAAGATTCTTATATCTGGTACAGGATATAAGGAAAGGATAGAAATAACAAATGGTATGTGAACTGAAATACTCTGAAATTACAAAATTGGGAAACCAAATTTAAATTGCTAGCAGAATTATTTAGGAACCTCTAGATTTAGAACCAGAGAAGCAGAGTCCTTTTATTAGAGAATAAGTATATTGTACAAGAAAAAATATCAAAGGACCTGATGACTACGTGGAACATCTGAGACTCAAAGTGTGCTGGTTAAATGGATATTGGGAATGAATCACTAGAATAGAAGGAAACTTGTGTTTGGTTTATTTTTAAATTTTCTTGGCTACCTTGGTGACATGTAAATCTCCCTTCTCAGAACTAGTTCATTGTATACTTTGATCTGTTCCTGACTTATTGTAATTATGCAATCATGGAATTTAAAAAAACAAACAAACAAACAAAAAAAAACTTTATCACATTGTTTGAACCTAGCCCTGGGTAGCTGGAAAATAGGCCACATTTGAACTCATCTTCTTGACTCCAGGCCCAGCACTCTCTCTACCTCACTACCTAGCTGGTCCTATAAATTTATCAATCATAGGTTAACAAGTTAAAGATGCAAATAGAACAGGGATAGGTTTCAAGGGTGGTAATTATGGATTCAGCATCAGTCATTCTAACTCTTTCTATCTGTCTTTCTGAAGGAAAGTGCTTTTTCTGGATTTCCTATGACATAGTAAAGAAGAACATTTTTCTAAGACCTAAATCAATAGAGAACAAGTTTGGAGAAGATAATATGCTATGTGCAAAGAACACTTCACCATGAGTAAAATAACTTGGATCTAGTCTCAGCTTTGCTCCTAATTAGATGTGGAACCCTAGCTAAAACATTTCCCTCATGTGGGCCTCATTTTACTAATCTATAAAGTAAAGGCATTAGACTACATGATCTCTAAAGTTCCTTTCATCTCTGGCTTTCCACACTTTCAGATCTTTCCAAGAGGTAAAAGCTTGGAGTTTGACCCAGCTATATATCATGTATTGTCCAAAGATGAGCTAAGATAAGTTCAGAGAAACTCATCACTAAAAGGTTGACCACAAGGTAATTATTTCTTCAGCCTTGAAACCATTTAAAAGACTTAAAGTAAAGGTTTTTAAACTGGGTCCATTGGTTCCAAGCATAAATTTTGGAAATCCTGTGAATTTGGATGCAAGAAAAAATTACATCTTTATTTTTACTAAATTTATAATTTTATTCAATTTTTAAATTGTTTTATTTTTAATTTATTAAATAAAACAAACATTTCCATTATATAATTTAGCATTCCTTTAAATATTTTTAAAAAACAAATATTATTTGAAAAGGTGTCACCAACTGCCAAAGTCCATGACAGGAAAAAAAAGGTCAAAAACTCCTAATTTTTAAGAATTTTATGCTCCACCTGTGTAAAAATAGCTCATAGATTTCAAATTAGAATACACCCTATTTATGAGCATAGTCCAATCCTATTGTGGCAAGAGAGGTACCTGTTTTATGTTGACTAAGATGATTTCTCGTTAAGAAGGCAGGAAAGCCAACCTTAAAATATGGCTGGCCCAAGGAACTTGATTTATTGGCTTGACCTCCTTGCCTCAATGACACATAAAAACTCCACCAGCATCAAAGAATTGATTCTGAAGCTTTTAACAGAATGCCCAGTGCCCCTCAGAGAATCTTCCCTGGACCAAGCATTACTCTAGTGCGTACAGAGATGCTTAGCATTTTATTTTAATTTAACTCAAAACTGTATCCCTTTTAATCCTAGAGCAAATTGAATTGTATCTATTGCATTTCTGGACCATAAATACCTCATTATATTCTAATCCTGATCCTGAATCACTGGACTAGCCCAAGGGGCCCCAGAATACTTCTCATTTTATACATGAAAAAACAGACCTGGAGAAACTGAGTCACACAGATAGTCAGAAGCAGAACAGAAAGGTGAACTCATGTCTTCTGACTCTAAACCCTGCAATTTTCCCACTGACTCAAATTCCAAGGCTACTCAAATTGTGGACCCTTAAAATAATACTTGTTTATAGGACACTAGGAAGTATTTAGGGAAATCATTTTGCTGATTTAATGATGGGTTAGGGAGGAATTGTAAATGTGCAATAAAGAAATTTCTTCTTATAATAATAAAACCTTAGAGTTGAAAGTGCTTTGAATAGTTAAAAAGTACTATGCAGATGCAAGGTATTATTCTTCATGATCAAGCAAATTGCTAGTCTGGGCTTCCAGAAGGGGAACAAAAAAGAAATATTTTCTTGTTAAAAAGTAACAGGCAGAGAAACAGGAAATCTAATGCTCAACAAGTCACATTTCTGTGGTTCTCTCAGTTTTACAAAGGCTTTTTCTCTTAAAAACCCTATGAGGCAGGAATTACAAGTGTTTTCCCACTTTATTAACAGGCAGCTATATAGCTTTTTGAAGTGTACAATGTGCTTTATATACATGAATTCATTTCATCCTCATAGCAACCCTATGAGAAGTAGAGAATAGATGCATAGATGCAGGAAGGTATGGAGAGAGGGATCCATGAAGGGGGGAAGTTAAATGCTATGTGCCCAGTAATAGGCTAAGCACTAGAAAATACAAATAACTATGAACAAGAAAATTCCTGACTTCCAAGTGCTTACTAGGTAATAAGGTAGGAGACATTTAGAAGAGAAATGATAAGGAATGTTTTTTGGACAAAGAAATCAGCAGAAATGGTGATTGGACCCATAGGGCAATTTGTTGATGTGCAAGAGAGTGAATAAATCCAAATTGGGAGACATAGTGGTCTTGTTGCAGACAAAGAAAATGGGATCAAAAACAAAGTGACATATGCCCATGATCACACAACTATTAAGTGGCAAAGATAGATTTTAACCCCAGGTATTGTAAAATCTAATAGGAAGCTCCTTGAAAATATTTTGCTGAATAGTAATATAGTGCAATAGTAAGCTCCTTGAGCATAGAGATTGTTTCATTCTTTGTATTTGTATCTGCAGTGTCTGGAATATGGAAGGTACTTAACAAATGATCATTGTTTGGTTGTTTGGTTGGTTGATACTAGGAAGTTGTAATTTAATTTTTGTTGGTTTGTTGGTTGGGTGGAGGTGAGCTGTCTGTGAATAATATGATATTGGATAGGTAAAAAGAGAATATCCCCTTCCCCCTACCCTAAGAGGAAAAAAAAAACTGGTAAATGCTCAAAGGATATGAACAAGCAGTTTTCAAGGAAGAAATCAAAGCTATCTATAGCCAAATGGGAAAAAAAAAAGGATTAAATCACTATTAATTAGAGAAATGCGAATCAAAACAACTCTGAGGTACCACCTCACACCTATAAGATTACCCTACCTAGTATGACAGAAAAGAAAAATGACAAATGATGAAGGGGATGTGGAAAAACTTGGACTCTGATGCACCCCTGGTGGAGTTAAAGACTAGTCCAACCATTCTGAGTATAATTTGGATTTCTACTCAAAGATCTGTAAAACTGTGTATGCCATTTGATCCATCTGTACCTTTCTCAAAGAGATCAAAACAAAAGGAAAAAGATCTATATATACAAAAATATTTAAAGCAGATCTTTTTGTGGTGGCAAAGAATGGGAAATTGAGGCGACTCCTATCAATTGGGGAATGATTAAACAAATTATGGTATATGATTGTGATGGTATAGTGGTATAAGAAATGACAGGTAAAATGGATTCTAAAAACCTGGGAACACATATAAATTGATGCAGAGTGATGTCAACAGAACGAGGAGAACATTATATAGAGTAACAGTAATATTGTAACAATGATCAACTCTGAATGAAATAATTACTCTGATCAATACAGTGATTCAAAGCAATTCCAAAGGATCCATGTTAAAAAGAGCCCCAGAGAGAGAGAACTGATGAAGTCAGTGAGCAGATTGAAGCATATTTTTTCACTTTCTTTATCTTTCTTGCTTTTTTTTCAACATGGCTAGTATTTTAATATGTTTTATGTGATTTCACACTTATAATTAATATCACATTGCTTACCTTTTCAATGGATGGGGGATATGAGATATGGAGAAAAATTTGGAACTCAATTTTAAAAAATGAATGTTAGGAGTAATTAAATACTAATCTAGAATTTTTAAAGGTGTGAAATTTTATACCTCTTCTGGGGAACAAAGGGAAGAAAAGAAGGGAGGAAGAGAGGAAGGGAGAAGGGAAGAAGAAAGGAGAACCCTCTATAATACTCCTGCTCAAGGTGATTCAATATTTGGACAAACTTCTCCATCCAGAGGAAGAGTTTGTCATTTTTAACAGGTGAAATAAAGAATAATTTGCAACATTCCCAGAAATATCTGGTTAAATTAAGACAAGGAGATGTACCAAGATGGGAATGATGAAAGCTGGAAAAGGGAGAAGTGGTATTATAAGTTCCTTTCTAAGTATTACCATCAACTCACTACCAGAATTCAAGATGTTTCATTAAATCTAGGGATGCAGATCCACCCGGATAAACAGAGAAAGCTTTAGGGCCTCTCCAAATTACTGGGACTATTAGTTCCCAAATTTAAATAAGCAGGAATTTCCTGCTTTCCAAGTTCCCCTTTCCAAGTGAGAACTACTTTTTTTCAGGACTTTTCTTTTATTCTACTATATTTCTACTATATAATCTTCATGAAAACAGAGACCATGTATTATTTGCCCCACTAGAGACTCAGCCTCTAAAAAAGTATACACAGTAGGTAGATAGTAAAAGTTGTGAAATGTTGAATCAATGTCCATTTCTTTGAATTCATATGTTAATGTTTTTAGTGTCTTCTTTATTGTGCTGAACACAAGGACAGATAAGTTCCAATGGAGGCAGTAGAGCTATGAGTGAGTCTATGAGTATCTTATTTTTTTTTCCTATTAGGTTAGTCAACAAGCATTTATTAAGTACTTACTATATGTCAGACATTGTGCTGAGTACAGTGGAAGGAAAAAGACAAAAATATGGCCCTTGCCCTCAAGAAGTTCACATTCTAAAGGGCAAAATGACATGAAAATAAGCAATAGTGTAATGTGGCAATCAAAAAAGTTAATGTGATTTTAAATTAAAGTAAGACAGGCAGAATTTGCTGGAATAAAGAGATGGGAGTCCCATTGCACTCTACCCTGCTTGGATTATGTCTGGATAATTGCATTTAGTTCCAATTGCTACAGTTTAGGAAAGTTATTAATAATCTGAAGTGCATCTCAAAAAAGTACAATTTGAAAGAATTGGAAATGTTTAGCCTAGAGAAGAGAAGAATCAGAGGGAACATGATGGATCTCATCAAGAATAGAAAGTACAAGTAGGATTAGATTTGTTCTGATGGATCTCATACCATTTAGCAAGAAAAGGTCAAAATAATTACATGATCTAGACATGAAGGGTGATGTCATGAGCAAATTAGGGGAACATGGAATAGTTTGTTTGACAGATCTATGGGTAAGCAAAGAATTTATTACCAAATAAGAGGTAGAGAGCACTATGGGATAAAATTTTGGTTACGTTAAATAAAAAAAAAGTTTTGCACACACACACACACACACACACACACACACACACTAATGCACCCAAAATTAGAAGGAAAACAAAAAACTAAGGGGTAGGAGGATTTTTTACTGCAAGTTTCTCTGACAAAGGTCTCATGACTCAAATATATAGAGAATGGAATCAAATTTATAAGAATGTGACTCATTCTTCAGTTAATAAATAGCCAAAGAATATAAACAGGCAGTTTTCAGATCAAAAAAAATCAAGAAACCAAATCTATCTATAGTCATATAAAAATGTTCTAAGTTACTACTAATTAAAGAAATGCACATTAAGAAAACTTCTAAGGTACCACCTCACATCTATCAATTGACTAATGAGACAGAAAAAGAAAGTAATAAATGTTGAAAGAGATGTAGAAAAGTTGAGACACTAATACATTATTGGTGGAATCGTGAACTGATCCAATCATTCTGGAGAATAATTTGGAATTGTACCCAAAGGGCTTTAAGACTATGCATAGCCTTTGACCCAGCAATACCTATTACTAGATCTGTATTCTGAAGCAATCCAGAAAGGGATGAAAGGGCCCATATATACAAAAATATTTATAGCAGTTCTTTTTGTAGTGTCAAAGAATTGAAAATTGAGGGAATGCCCATCAACTTGGGAATGGCTGAAGAAATTGTGATATATAATTGTGCTGGAACACTATTGTGCTATAAGAAATGATGAGCAGGATGATTTCAGAAAAGTCAGGAAAGATCCACATGAGCATCATGCAAAGAGAAGTGAGAAGAACAGGAGAATATTGCACACAACAGCAGAAATATTTTAATGATGATCAACCATGAGTGACTTAACTATTCTCAGCAATACAATGATCCAAGACAATCTAAAGGACCTATGATAAAAGATGCTATCCACCTCCAGAGAAAGAACTAAAGAAATCTGAATGCAGATCACAACATGTTTTTTAAACTTTATTTTTATTGAAATTTTATTTTTTGGGTCTGTGTTTTCCTTCACCAAATAACTAATATGGAAATACATAACTGCACATATATAGCACACATAAAATCATTTCTCTTCTTAATGAGTGAGGAGGGGAGGAAAGGAAAAAAAGAATTTGGAATTCACTGAAAACTTTTTTAAATGTTAAAAATTTTCACATGTAATTGAAAAAATAAAAATATGTAGTGGGAGTGAAAAAAGATTTTTAAAAATTTTGCAAACATACACATATGCACAAAAACACAATGATTTGTTGATCAATAGAAGGCAGAACCATGAGCAATGCATAAAAAGTTCAAAGAAGACAATTTAGGGTTAATTTCAGGGGAGAAAAATCCTAAAAAGCAGAGGCCTTTAAAAAAACATAGGTTACCTCAGAATATGATGAGATCCTCTCTTATTGTAGGTCTTTAAGTAGAGGCTAGATGTTCACTTTGTCAGGAATGTTTTAGAGGGGGATTTTTCTTTAGACATGGACTGGTTTGAATGATCTCTGAAGTCCCCTCCAGTTTTGAAATTCTGTGATTCTTCAGTTTTTCAACTTGGAAAGATAAATTAAGAATGAGAAATTGAAATCCAAAATGAGTCCAGTAATGAAAATAGAGCAATTGTTTCATTTTTCTATTTGTATCTCCAGTGCTTTATGCACAGTAAGTGTTTAATAAGTGCTTCATTCATTCATCTATTCATAGTCCTCCTTCATTTAAATCCAATTCACTTGCATGTCATGGCATCACCTCTCTGATCTCATGGTCCTCTTCAAGAATGAAGGACAAACAATAACAACAATTTCCTTGCTACTTACTTTTAATGAGTTGAATTTATCATTTTAGGACAGACTCTAAGCTGTGTTACTTTTTTAAAAAACTTATGTATATATGTGATATGACTTATGGTTATGATTATAATTTCTGTGATCTCTGAAGGACTATGGCAAATGAGAGAGCTGCTATAGGATTAGAGATAGGAAAATGAAGATCAAGTTTTCATAAAAAAAGTACTTTTAGACACTATATTTGACTTTTGGGGGGCAAAATCTCAGATACATTATTAAAAGATGGTTTTTGTAAGCATTTAAAGTGTGACTTGGTAATCATTAAGAGTCAACATGGGTTAATTAAGAATGCCGCTCTAAACTAATCTACTTTTTTGCTTTTTGACAGGTTTATTAGACTGTTATCATAGGACTGACATTTACTGCATTTCAATAAGATATTTTACAAACTCTCTATACACTTATGGAAAAGATGAAGAGATGTATATATGTGTACATATATATGTATGTTATACATATAATATAATTAAATGTATTTGAAAGTAACTGAATAATCTACTTCTCCCTGTGCCCCCATCAAAAGTTATGATTAATGGCCATTCAAACGAAGGATTCTACTCTGATGCTTCATTGTAATACGGAAGTGGTCCTGTAATCTGTATGTTTAATATAGACTCTAAACTATTTCATTATGCCAGAAAGACTTCCTGCTTTTGAAGGTGTATCCTGGATAAAAATGAAAAGACTCATGACTAATAGTTTGGTAATAAGTGACAAACTAGCTGACTATGACAGCACATGAAACAAAATAGTCTGTAGTATCATGTGGTCCCTTTTGCTTTTGTGGTGATGGTGGCAGTGGCCAAAAAGGGATCATAAAAAACCCCAAAATTTTTAGACTTCTCATAAACATAAATGTGAGATCCCTATCTAGTAGTGAGAATTAGACATAATGCTAGGAAAATGTATCACATAAATATCTGCACTTTTATTGTAAGGATAAATGGGAGACAAAATGAAGTTGAAGCTAAATGGAAAGATAATTAAGAAACATTTATTAAGTGCCCCCTATGTGTCAGGCACTATGTTGAGCATAGTTCCATAGGTTCTCTTTGGAGAGATCAATAAAGAAATTGATAAACTTGGTATTATTGTGTGTCCAAAGGCAGTCAGAATTTCAGGTCATGGGACATTTGGTCATTTCATAGTGCAGTGCTTATAATAAACATTAATTTTTTTAAAAAAAAAGGCTACCATAGAGTAAATCCAGTTTATAACCCAATATCTGTTGCAGAATAAAAGGAGGTAGAGAAATGTTCTAAAGAACTCAATGCTGTTGTTTGGTCATTTCAGTCATATCTAATTCTTCATAATCCATTTTGTGGGTTTATCATTTCCTTCTTCAGCTCATTTTACAGAGGAAGAAATTGAAGCAAATAGGTTGAAAGATTTGCCCAGAGTCACACAGCTAGTAAATATCTGAAGCTATATTTGGATTCAGGAAGATGAGTCTTCTTGAATTCAGGCCCAGCACCCTATTTAAAGAACCACTTAACTGAAACAAAGAACTCAATAGGAACTCTTAATTATATTGGTATGCTTCAATGACTTTAGTACAAATTTGGACAGCAAGAAGGATGATCCTCCCAAAAAAGATATTGGTAATGATTCAGAAATAAAAAAACAAAAATCTCATTTGTGGATTGTACAATAGCCTGGTGCCTATATATTATGAGAACTTTCTACAAAAAAAGAGATAGGAAGTGCTGAACATGACAAATACATAGCATCTCATTGAAAATGATGCTGTCTTTGTAGGCAGAAAAAGGCAGATGATCAATGAAAGAATTATTTCCAAAATCAACTGTGGAACAGAGTATTGGTTTGTTATAACAAAGACTAATATCAATATTGTTAAAAGAAATAATAAAAATGAAAATAAATGCTTTGAGTAATTGAAGCAATTACAATATAAACCTCTTCAACAAAATCCTGAAATCAAAAATATGAATTAGATACAAGAATAGATATTGACTTAGACTCTTTCCACTTCCTAAAAAAGATTGAGAAAAAAAAAAAAACAGTTGCCAAAAAAAGTCTAAAAATTTCCTTAGTCAACTAACACTTTTTCTCACAAAAATAAAAATAAGGTGCCAAGAGCACCTTTAGAATTTTAGAATATAAACGTTCTTGTAAAATCTTATGGAAGAAGATAGTGCAATATGATAAGTAGTATCAACTCCATAAAACACCAAGAGGCAGTGGAGGGGGAAACAAATTTACAGATACCTTGGCAGAAGACCCAATTAAGACACTTATGCCAAGAGCATTTAAGGATAAAACTGGAAGGAGGACAACAGATAAAAGTGGAAATGATCTGTCAAGGCTCCTATAACTATTCTTTTCATCAGTGGCAGTAGAACCACACAACATTTGAATTCTAAAGATATTTATTCCCTGATGTGCTTGCTGAATAAGGAAATAGAAACAACACTAAAGAAAACAAAGATGGGCAGAGCAACTGAATAGAACAATCATATATAAAGTCTTATCAGAAATACTGGCTGTAAAAATTGTTTTCCTGCTTTCTGCTTCCGTTCTCAACTTGGCTGTATTGGTTTTATTTGTCAAAATTTTTTTACTTTGAAGTAAGCAAAATTATTCATTTTGCATTTCATAATGTTTTCTATTTCTTGTTTGGTCATAAATTCCTCCTTTCTCCAAAGATCTGACAGGCTAACTATCCCTTGCTTTCTTAATTTGCTTATAGTATCATTCTTTATGTCTAAATGTGTGAGATGTTGGTCTATGCCTAGTTTCTGCCATACTGTTTTCCATGTATGCTCTCTTGATGATAATAATGATAATGATAGCATTTGTATAGTGCTTTTGTTTTTCCTGAGGCAATTGGGGTTAAGTGACTTACCCAGGGTCATACAGCTAGGAAGTGTTAAGTGTCTGAGGTTAGATTTGAACTCAGGTCTATCCTGACTTCAGGTCTGGTGCTCTATCCACTGCGCCACCTAGCTGCCCCAGTGTATAGTTCTTTTAAGATTTGCAAAGCTCTTTTTATATGATATCTCTATTCTCACAACAATCTTGAAAGATAGGTGTTATTACTATTTCTAATTTACAGATGGCTGGGAGAGGTTAAGTGACTAGGCAGGGACATGTAGCTAATCAATGTTTAAGGCAGAATTTTAACTAAAGTCTTTTTGATCTTTAAGTCTAGCACTCTTTCCATTGTTCCATGTAGCTACACAAAATGGAGAAGGGTCTTTATCGTGTAGAAGGAACCCTTCATGAAAGATTAATGGGAAGACATAGATAAAAATCATTTGAGCTGAAAAGATGAAGACAGATGAATTGCAAGTTACATTAATTGAGGATATACCCACATTGATCAATTACAGATCCCATCAAAACATTGAAGTTCACTTGGACGAAGGTTGTCCCTAGGATAATCCTTAGAGGCTCTACTCTTAGCTCTATTCTGCCCAATAAAAGGTAAACCCAAATGTAATGTAGCCTTACCTGTAATGTCTGTTGCCATAGAGATGGAAATTATGAGACCACCTGAGCTAGGAAGTTACAGTGAGCTAAACTGAGCAGGTATCTGTATGAACAAGAACAACATGACAGGCTTTCAAAAGTGAGGGGCCACCAGGCTGCCTTAGGAGGGAAAATTGCCAAGGTCATATAGACAGAACAAGTCAAAGTTCCCATGCTAATCAGCAATGGGTTTCAGCATGGAACAGTTCAAAGTTCCCATGCCCATTAGCAATGGATTCAGCATGCAAGTGACCATTGCCCATCCAGACTAGGCAAGATAAGGAGAATTATTCTCTCTCTCTCTCTCTCTCTCTCTCTCTCTCTCTCTCTCTCTCTCTCTCTCTCTGTCTCTCTCTGTATCTCTCTCTGTCTCTCTTTCTGTCTCTGTCTCTGTCTGTCTGTCTGTCTCTGTCTGTCTCTCTCTGTGGCAGTCTGAATTAAGTGACTTCTTCAGTGTCACACAACTAGTAAGAGTCTGAGACAGGATTTGAACTCAAGTCCTTCCAATTACAAGACTGATAGTCTATCATTGTAGTATCTACCTTTCTCAAGGAGACTTACTTTTAAACAAAACAAACAAAAAAGGATTGGACACTTTGTGGAGACAATGGATGCCTCATGACATTAAAAGTTTTCATGAAGATGGAGGCCTCTGAAGCATCACATAAAATTTCAGCTTTTTTCATTATGTTGGCTAGTTTTGTTGAATTATCCTCCACCTCCCATACATATTTTATTCTTTATTATAAGGAACTCTCTGGGGGAACATCTCTGGGGAGAGACAGAAAAATATATTCAGAAGTGGTGGTGTTAAAACATAGAAACAAAATTTTATTTTAAAAATCTTCATATACAGCCTGATATTTTTTCAGGGATGCTATTAAATATAAAGAATGAATTCAATGATCTCTGAAGCCCTTTCCAACATGGAGATTCTATAATTCTAGAACCCTGTTCTATTTATTCTCAGCCTGGCATTCTCTTTCTTCTAGTTAAACTCTTTCCAATCAACCTTTTATTGCTAACAAGGTGCTAAATCAACTGATTTATATGTCTTTCTCTTACACCCTTGCACAGCCTCTTAAACACATGGAGATGGATGAGAGGAAAAGACCAGCAAAGGGGCCTGGGTAATCCACAAACTTGATACTAATCAATCTCATAGTAAATGAAAATTGCCTGTATCCATTCAGAGAGCATTAATCACTATAGCACTGACATACATCATTGAAAGTTCTAAGCTCAAGTGTTCCATATGTGTTGTCTTACCTCCCTAAAGAATCTGTAAGCGCTTAGAAGACAGAAACTGCATCACTTTCTATTACCTTTACAATGTCCAGCTCAGTGGAAGCATGAAATAGGGCCTCAGTAAGATTTGTTGAATTAATACATGATAGCAAAGCCTAAAGCTGTTCTATTCAAAACTTTTGTTAAGTACCTACTATGTAGGCCACTATCTGGCACATAGGAAGCACTTAAATAAATGCTTGGGGATTCAACTACATTGATTTAACTTCATCTATATTTTCTGATTAGAGTATATAAAGAATAGAGTATGGTCTCTTGCTTCAAGAAAATTAAACTGGAGAAGTTCTATTCAAAACATTTTTAAGTACATATCATGTGAGCCAGTGCCTGGTATATAGTAAGCATTTAATAAGTGCTTGTGGATTTAATTGTTATTATGTTAATTTAATCTATGTTTTCTGCTTTGAGTTGTTTAAAGAATGAGCTATGATCTCTGGCTTCAAGAAGACTACTCTATTGAGAGAAACAACACAAGTAGCAAAGATAATAATGATAACAAAAACAATAGAACTATGCTAAATGAGATTCAGATATTTTGTCATTTGATCCTCACAACAATCCTTTGAGGTAGGTACTTTTATTGTACTTTTTATAGATGAAAAAACGGTGGCAAACAGAGGTCAAGTGATTTACCTAGAGTCACACAGCTAGTAAATATTTAAGGCCAACTAGTTAGTAAGTGTCTAAGGTCAACTAGTAAGTATCTAAGGTCAAATTTAAATTCAGAGCTTCCTGACTACAAGTCTCCAGAACTCTTATGTTCCATGATGTCACCTAGTGGTTCCTAAGTACACACTACAAGTACAAGTATACTGATAAATATAATACAAATCACAGAGTAATCAGTGACATTGGTGAGATGTGACTAAGAGGTCTTATAAAGTAGAATGGGATGTTGGAGAGAGAATTTCTGTATAGATGTGATTTGATCTACACTTCTTGTTAGGTCTTTTTCAATCATATCTAATGTTCTGTGACTCTATTTGGGGTTTCTTGGCAAAGATACTACAATGGTTGACCATTTCCCTTCTCCAGCTCACTTTACAGATGAGGAAACTGAGGGAAAAAACATTAAGTGACTTGCCTAAGTTCACACAGCTAGCAAATGTCTGAGGCTGGATTTGAACTTCAGAAAATGAGTTCCAGATTCAGACAATTCAATCCATTGTACTACTTAAATGTCCTTGGTCTAGACTAGTGGTTCTTAACCTTTTCTGTTTCATGGATCCCTTACACAGTGTGATGGAACCTACAGATCTCTTCTCAGAATAATGTTTTTAAGTGCACAAAATTTTTAAATAGGATTATTAAGGAAACCAATTATATCAAAATAAAGATGCAATTTTCCTCTTTCAGATATACAGACCTCCTAAAATGTATCTACTTGATAACTCTGTGGAAATTCTATGGGCATTTGGAAGAAGATATCAATCACTTTGGGTATTTAATTTTTATTATTTTATTATTAATTTTAATCCTTAAGGGTAAGGAGAATCAAAAGAAAGCTGCCTAGAGGAGGCATCTGAGTTGGACCTGGAAGGATGGATAGGACTTCAACGGGTGGAGATTTCAGAAAGCAGTGTGGGCTTAAGTAAAAGTTTGGTGGTCAGCAAACAAAATAGTATGGGAGCAGTGCAGAGGACCTTCTTTCCTTTTTCTTATCAAATTAACTAAAGGCTTATCTATTTTGTTGGTTTTTTCATAGAACCAACTCTTAGTTTTATTTATTAACTCAATAGTTTTCTTATTTTCAATTTTATTAATTTCTCCTTTTACTTTTAGAATTTCCAATTTGGTATTTAATTGAGGGGTTTTAATTTGTTCTTTTTCTAGTTTTTTTTTTTAATAATAAGCCCAATTCGTTGATCTTTTCTTTCTCTATTTTATGCACGTAAGCATCTAGAGATAT
>JAJPUD010009175.1:64934-78251 GCA_023553655.1 Myrmecobius fasciatus | reverse complement strand
ATACATATATTCGATTTGCCAATATTTTAACATAATTAACATGTAGTAGATATCCTGCCATCTAGGGGAGGGGTGGGGAGTTGGGGGGAAAATTTGTAACGGAAAGCTATGTAAGGGTTATTGTTGAAGAATTACCCACACATATGTTATGCAAATAAAATTAAAAAAAAAAAAAAAGAAACAACCAACAAGATTAATTCAGAGAGGCCTGGAGAAACTTACATGAACTGATGCTAAGTCAAATGAGCAGAACCAGGAGATCATTATACACAGCAACAAGACTATATGATGATCAATTCTGATAAACATGGCTCTCTTCAACAATGAGGTGATTCAAACCCATTCCAATTGTTCAGTGATGAAGAGAGCCATCTACACCCCGAGAGAAGACTGGGTGAACTGGGTGTGAACCACAACATAGCATTTTCACTCTTTCTGTTATTGTTTGCTTGTATTTTGTTTTCTTTCTCAAGTTTTTTTTTCTTCTTTCTTGATATGATTTTTTCTTATGCAGCAAGATAATTATAAATAAGTATACATATATTGAATTTAACATATATTTTAACATATTTAACATATATTGGACTACCTGCCATCTAGGGAAGGGGGTGGGGGGAAGAAGGGGAAAATTTCGAACAGAAAGCTTTTGCAAGGGTCAGTATTGAAAAATTACCCATGCATATGTTTTGTAAATAAAAAAAAATTTAAATACCAAAAAAAAAAGAAAAGAAAAGAAAGAAAGAAAGAAAGAAAGAAAGAAAGAAAGAAAGAAAGAAAGAAAGAAAGAAAGAAAGAAAGGCTTGGGCCGAGCTAAGTATGAAGCAGTGATTCTTAGAAAAATGAAACTGTAGGAAGAGGTAAAAAGGAGTAATTACTTCATACAGATGAGGAATAGCAAAAAAAAAAAATGATACGGAAGAAGCTAATGGGGGGGGAAGGTGGAAGCTGAAATATTATTCTCCTTGGGAAGGGGTTAAAGAGAGAACAACATAAATATCTAGAAGAGTATTGAAGTCTTCTAAATTTAATAAGAAATAAGAGCACAAAGGGATAGGGCTGAGGAAGAGGATAAAGGAAGGACTCTTGAAGGAGTGGCAGGTTAAGGAACAGGAGAGCAAAATAATAGATAAAAGTAAAGCTGAGGAGTGAGAAAAGATAGGGCAAACAGAGTGAGAATGATAATGAGGAAAAATAAGGAGGAGAATACACAAAAAGTAATTGTAGCTTAGGATGTGAATAGGATGAATTTATCCATAAACAGAATTTTTTATTTATCCAATTTTTATTTATGCAAAACAGAAATGGATGGTAGATTAAAAACTTGAATTCAATAATATGCTGCTTTCAGGAAACAATATAAAAATGAGAGAAATAAAATAAATGGCAGGAACAGAATTTATTATGTGATAAAAGCAAAGATAGTAATCATGTTTTCAGACAAAGTAAAAGCTAAAATAGATTTAATAAAAGAGAAAAATAGAGAAACTATACTATGTCAGTAATATTATTCAATATTGTTTTAAACCATTTAAATAACTAGTCAGTATAAAATACCTAAGAGTATACCTACCAAAAACAAAGAATTTTTATGAACAGAAGCATAAAACATGTTTATACAAATACAGTCAGATCTAAGTACTTGTAATTTTTATTGTACATGGGTAGGTAGAGTTAATATAATTTTTAAAATGACATTTTTTATTTATTTTATTTATTTAATGTCATCTCAGATAAATTACTAAAAAAACAAAAACAAAAACAAAAAAACCTGTCTTAATGAGTTAGAAAAAATAGCCACAAAGATCATTTGGAAGAACAAAAGGTCTGGAACTTCAGAGAAACCAGGGAAAAAAGATGTACAGGAAATATATTCAGCAGTATATTAAGATGTGAGAATTGTTGAAATGTAAAATGGATAATTTTGATTATGTTAAATTAAAATTTTCTTGCATAAATAAAACCTATGTATCCAAGAATAGAAGGAATGCAGAAAATAGAGAACAAACTTTCGTAAACAATCTTTCAGATAGGATGTGATTGGGTTGGAATATTGCTGAGATATAGAAAATAATTAACTAGTTGATTTAGAAAAACACAGAAAAATGTGGATTTATGAAGGAAGTTGCTGTCCACCTTCAGAAAAACAGAAGACAAGTGAAAATAAGCATCGTACAATTTTAACATATGTGTGCACACACACATGCACACATTTAATTGTAACCTTCTTGGGAGAGGGGAGATGGAGCAGGGGAGGGGAAAAATAAGGAAAAAATGCACAGCAAAGAAAAAAAGAAAACTACAAGAATACAATTTGAAGACAATGTATAGTCATTATGGTATAGGTTTTCTTGAATTGGAAATGTTTAATATTGAATCATTTCTTATATTCTGCAAAAATGGAAATAGAAATTACACAGGGATTAAGGAGAACAGAAGGGAACAAAGTTGGTTGATTAGAGGCAGAAAAATGGTTGTCTTAAAACCATAGGAAATGTTACTCAGCATGGGCTGAGGCTGCATGTCAGGAATTCATTTCAAAGCCAAAATAAATTGTATGGGATAAAATTAAACTATTTTAATGACTTTCACCTGAAGTCTCACTCTTCAAAAGTTCAAATCATTCAAAATCCATTCTCAATGACTTTTATGTCCACCCTATTCTAAGAAGCCAGACTCACTTCTTTCAGTTATGCTTTCATTTGTGTGCAATCAGAAGTCAAGTGTTAAAATGGTTGTAGGGCAGCAAGGTATAGTTTAAAGTACTGGACTTCAAGGAAGGAAACATGGAATTTAGTATTCAGTTAACTACCTGCAAGTCACATTACTATTCTTGATCTCAATTTCTTCATTCATAAAATCATTGTTTAGATATTTCCGATTAGATCCCATTCTCTAAATTTACATCATGTTATGACTTTCATTCTAGAATTTGGTAGGCCCAAAACAGGAGACCTATGTGGCAAGAATCTTGAATCCAGAGAAGTGAGACTCAAACTCATATTAAGTATCAAGTAGCAGAGCTGAGATTCAAACTTAAACCCAATTGCCGCAGCAAAAAAAAAAAAAAAAAAAAATTCGAGTCCTGCCTAGCCAGGACCCAATGACCATCTTCATACAGACAGTATGACTCATGGTGACTAACTAATGTAAGGAGTTACAGATGGCTACATAGCGGTCATAGGACATAAAAGTCAGCAAAAGAAACTTAGAAATCCCCAGAGTTAAAATGAAGAAAGTTTGGGTTCCACATCCAATTTGGAAAATGCTTTTCCTTCCTGAGAAAAAACTAGTGACCATGTTGGGGACAACTGCGGAGATCAAAGCCAAGTCAATGAGGGAGAGCTGAATGAGTAAAAAGTACATGAGAGTGTGAAGCCGGGAATCCCCAAAGCTGAGAAGGATCAGCAGAAGATTTCCAGTGACAGCAACAATGTATATCAGGAAGATGATGGAGATAAGAATAGCAAAATGTTTGATCTCAGGGAAAAGTCCCATGAGATTGAAATCTGTTATCTGATTCTGCTCCTGGCTTGTCTTCATCACTTTTACATAAAGGACTATAGAACAAAACCAGAAAGAGCATGAAGTCTTATTAGACTGTTCTGAACAATTCCTGATTAATGAACACTTCTCCTGTGTACATTGTTTCCTTCCATTGACTGTTATTTCCCCTTCTCTTCCTCCATGCTTCCTATATTGTATCCATACTAACTTCTTTCAGTCAAAGAATTTAATTCTTACCTTTCTCAGACAATTGAAATTAATCATTGTGAGCTCCTTCATATTTCCTAGTTTATTTTCACCAGTATTTGCCTCATTTGCTTCAATTTCCTTGTCAAGATCAACCTTTCCCTTTATGCTTCTGATCTTAGCTTATTTTTTTTTCTTTTAGAGCTTGTTGCCTTAATAATTCTCCCCATATACCTCATTTTTAATTTGATTTGATTCCCTTTCTATTGACTACATCTCTGTATTAAATAAAAATGTTTGTTAACAAAACTTTACTTGAAGGAAGTTAAGACTGTTATGGGTCCTCTTCTCCACTCTCTCTGGTAGGTTCAGTTTGCTTCTTTAGAGATAACTACAAAATAAATTTTCCCAACCCTAATTTTAAATAGAAATATTAAGATTTTATATTTATCTTCTTTAAATTTTACCTTAATTGCCCAGGTTAACAGAAGAGGAAATAAATTATTTAAATAGCCCCATTTTAGAAAAAAGAAATAGAACAAGCTATTAGCCAACTCCCTAAGAAAAAATTTCCAGGGCCAGATGGATTTACATGGGAATTCTACCAAACATTCAAAGAACAATTAATTTCAATACTATATAAACTATTTGAAAAAATAGGAAAAGAAGGTACACTACCAAATTCCTTCTATGATACAGATATGGTGCTGAAAGCTAAACCAGGTAGGGAGAAAACAGAGAAAGAAAACTATAGACCAATTTCCCTAATGAATATTGATGCAAAAATTTTAAATAAAATATTAGCAATGAAATTACAGAAAGTCATCCCCAGGATAATACACCAAGTAGGATTTATACCAGGAATGCAGGGCTGGTTCAATATTAGGAAAACTATCAGCATAATCAATTATATTAACAACCAAATTAACAAAAAAATATGATTATTTCAATAGATACAGAAAAAGCTTTTGATAAAATCCAATACCCATTCCTATTAAAAACACTAGAGAGTATAGGAATAAATGGACTTTTCCTTAAAATGATTAGTAGTATCTACTTAAAACCATCAGCAAGCATCATATGTAATGGAGTCAAACTAGAACCATTCCCAATAAGATCAGGAGTGAAACAAGGCTGCCCACTGTCACCATTATTATTTAATATTGTGTTAGAAATGTTAGCGTTGGCAGTAAGAGAAGAAAAAAGAGATTAAAGGAATTAGAGCAGGTAAGGAGGAAACCAAATTATCAGTCTTTGCAGATGACAAGATGGTATACTTAGAGAACCCTAGAAACTCGACTAAAAAATTACTAGAAACAATTCACAACTTTACCAAAGTTGCAGGATACAAAATAAATCCACATAAATCAGCAGCATTTTTACATATTACCAACAAAGTTCAGCAGCAAGAGATATAAAAAGAAATTCCATTCAAAATAACTGTTGATAGTATTAAATATTTGGGAATCTACCTGCCAAGGAAAAGTCAGGAACTATACGAACTAAACTACCAATCACTTTCCACACAAAGTCAGACCTAGTCAATTGGAAAAACATAATATGTTACTATTTTTTCTAGATCTGTAGAATAATTTCTTGGGAGTTTGATTGGCACGGCACTAAATAAGTACTTATTAAATGCCTTAGATGTCATGTAGTCCAATACATGTTAACTATGTTAAAATATATGACAAATCTAATATATATGTATACATATTTATACCATTATCTTGCTGTACAAGAAAATCTTATAAATTTCAGTCAATTCTCTATATATTTTAGAAATGAGGCCTTTATTAGAATCCTTAAATGTAAAAATGATTTCCTAGATTAGTATAGGCATTCACTATTTTGTCCTGTGAACCTAACCTATTTCACTGATCAACTACTTTGTTTCTTAGCCAGTACCAAATGGTTTTGATGACCGCTGCTTTATAATATAGTTTTAAATCTGGCACAGCTAGGCCACCTTCATCAACATCTTTTTTCATTAATTCCCTTAAAATTCTTGAGCTTTTGTTCTTTTAGATTAACTTTGTTACTACTTTTTCTAGATCTGTAGAATAATTTCTTGGGAGTTTGATTGGCACGGCACTAAATAAATAGATTAATTTAGGTAGTATTGTCATTTTTATTATATTCGCTCAGCCTACTCATGAGCACTTGACATTTTTCCAACTGATTAGGTCTGACTTAATTTGTGTGGAAAGTGTTTTGTAGTTTTGTTTGTATAGTTTCTGACTTTCCCTTGGCAGAGAGATTCCCAAATATTTTATGCTATCGACAATCATTTTGAATAGAATTTTTTTTGTATCACTTGCTGCTGAACTTTGTTGGTAATATATAAAAATGCTGATAATTTATGTGGATATATTTTTTATCCTGCAACTTTGCCAAAGCTGTGAATTGTTTCTAGTAGTTTTTTAGTTGAGTCTCTAGGGTTCTCTAAGTAGACCATCATATCATCTGCAAAGAGTGATAATTTGGTTTCCTCATGACCTACTCTAATTCCTTTAATCTCTTTTTCTTCTCTTATTGCCAAAGCTAACATTTCTAATACAATATTGACTAGTAATAGAGATAGTGGGCAGCCTTGTTTCACTTCTAATCCTATTGGGAATGGTTCTAGTTTGTCCCCATTACATATGATTGTGTCTATGATTTGCTGTTTCACCCATTCATTCTTTAAAATTAGATTATTTAATTTCCACTTAACTTTTGGTCTATTTTCTCCTGGCCTGTTATTGCATGTGATTTTTATTGCATCATGATCTGAAAAAGATGCATTTATATATTTCTGCCTTCCTGCATTTGATTTTGAAGTTTTTATGCCCTAACATATGGTCAATTTTTGTATAAGTTCCATGAACTACTGAGAAAAAAGTAAACTCCTTTCTGTCTCCATTTAATTTCCTCCAAAGATCTATCATACCTAACTTTTCTAACATTTTGTTTAACTCCTTAAATTCTTTCTTATTTATTTTGTGGTTTGATTTATCTAGTCCTGAGAGAGCAAGGTTGAGATCCCCCACTAGTATAGTTTTGCTATTTCTTCTTGCATCTCTTTTAACTTCTCCTCTAGGAATTTGGATACTATACCACTTGGTACATATATGTTTAGTATTGATATTGCTTCATTACCTATGGTACCTTTTAGTAAAATATAGTTTCCTTCCTTATCTCTTTTAATCAGATCTATCTTTGCTTTTACTTGATCTGAGATCAGGATTGCTACCCCTGCTTTTTTTTGTTCACCTGAAGTATAATAGACTCTGCTCCAGCCCTTTACCTTCCTTCTGTATGTATCACTATGCTTTAGATATATTTCTTATAAACAACATATTGTAGGATTCTGGCTTTTAATCCAGTCTGCTATCTGCTTCCATTTTATGGGAGAATTCATCCTATTCACATTCACAGTTAAAATAACTAATTCTGTATTTCCTGCCATCTTATTTACACTAGGTTATGTTTTTCTCTTTCCTTTCTTCCTTCCCTCCTCTCCAATATTTTGCTTTTGATGACCACCTCCCTCAAACAGTCCTCCCCCTTTTTTCACACCTTTCCCCTAATTGTTCTATTTTACCTTCCATTAGTCTTTCCCTTTCTTTCCCCCTTTCCCTCCTATTCCCCTATAAGATGAGACAAGTTTCTCTGTGAAACTAAATATGTCTTATATTCTCTCTTAGATACAAATCTAATGAGAGTAAGATTCACACAATGCTCATCCCCCTCCCTTCTTTCCCTTAATTATAATAGGTTTTTTTTGTCTCTTTGTTAGATGTAATTTCCCTTATTTTACTTCCCTTTTCCCTCTTTTTCCAGTATGATCCCCTTTCCACCTCTAGTTTCTTTTTCATATTATCAAAATAAAATCAAATTATACCTACATTCTCTAAGTATACCCATAATAGAAATATAGTTCTCAAGAGTTCTTTTCTTTTTACCTGGAATCTTATATTCCAAAAGGATAGCTTATTCTTGGCTATAATCCAAGTTCCTTTGCCTTTTGGAATATCTGATTCCAGGCTCTTCCATCCTTTAAGGTGGAAGCTGATAGATCCTGTGTGATCCTAATTGTGGCTCCTTGGTATTTGAATTGTTTCTTTCTGGCTGCTTGTATTATCTTTTCCTTGGTGCAATAGTTCTGAAATTTAGCCATAATATTCCTTGAAGATTTAAGTTTGGGGTCTCTTTCAGGAGGTGATCGGTGAATTCTTTTGATGGCTATTTTACCTTCTGATTCTAAAGCATCAAGCCAATTTTCTTTTATGATTTCCTGGAAAATAGAGTCTAGGTTCTTTTTTTTTCATCAGGGCTTTCAGGAAGTCCAAAAATCCCTAGATTGTCTCTCCTAGATCTGTTTTCCATGTCAGTTGTTTTTCCTATGAAATATTTCATATATTCTATTTTTTCATTTTTTTGTTTTAGTTTGACTGATTTTTGAAGTCTTATTGATTCATTCACTTCCATTTACTCGATTCTAATTTTTAGTGTATTATTTTCTTCAGTTATCTTTTTTAGCTCCTTTGTAATTGGCCAATTGAATTTTTTGTACATTGCATTCTTTTTCCATTTCACCAATTTTGTTTTTCAGTGAATTGGTGTCTTTTTCATATCTCTTCTGTAAGGCATTATATGCTTTTTCCATTCCTTCTTGTAATGATTTCATTTCATTTCCCCATTTTTCTTCTAACTCTCTTTTAAGATTCTTTATGCAATCTTCCTGGAAAGCCTTGTGAAATAGGTACCAGCTCATGTCTCACTTTGCAGCTTCCTCTGGAGTTGCTTTACCTTTAGGAACCTCAGGGTCTGAGATCTGTTCTTTCTCTCCATAAAAGCTGTCTGTGGTGAGTTTTTTTTTTTTTTTTTTGTTGTTGTTGTTGTTGTTTTGTTTTTTTAAGGCTTAAGGTCTATTCAAAGCAAAGTAGTGACAGCTGCTTTAATTTGCCCTGGAGCAGTTCTTTTGATTGATTTCCGGTGCTGGGTAATCGGAGCTAGGTTTGGTGTTCTTCCCAGGCTCAGTGGTTTACAATTTACCTTTTACGAAAGGCAAATCTGCCAAACCACCTGCTTACAACCAGGACAGAGTAGCCTAAGAGGCTCACAGGAGATTCCCAGGTACCTGGAAACGCAATGGTCTGACTCCCTGCCTAGCTTCCTGCCCCGATCTTCAGGCCCTGCAGTCTAGGACAAATAAATTGTTTTTTTTTTTTTAAATATAGGCATATTGAAGGCAGAGCCAAGATGGCAGAGAGCAGGCACGACTCTCCGTTGACCTTCTCTCAAACCTACAACAGATTAATTCTCTAAACTGGTTTTAGAGTCAAAGCATTCACAAATATCTGGAGTACAACACATTTCTGGAAGAAGTTACCTTGGAAGAGTTCAGAACAGATCTGTTTCAGATGGGCAGGGGAACAGTCTGCTGAGCCCAGAGGGCAGCACGGGAAGACAGGGAAGGAAGATGGGGCGGGATTCAGACTGTTACAGTTTCCAGGCACCTGGGAACCTCCTGTAAGCCTCTTAGGCTATTCTGTCCTGGTTGCAAGCAGGTGGTTTGGCAGATTTGCCTTTTGCTGTTTATGATATTTTTGTCCATAGACCTAGCTCTTTTAATTGTTGGAAGATATGATTCCAGAATCTGCAATCTTTTATTGTAGCTACTAATGTCTTGTACAATTCTAATTGTAGCTTCAATATTTGAATTGTTTTTTTTTCTTGTTTATTGCAAAATTTTCTTTTTGATCTGGATTTTTTTTAAAATTTGGCATTAATATTCCTGTGTGTTTTCCACAAATGATCTCTTTGAGGTGCCCATCAGTGGATTTTTTTTTCTATTTCTACTTTCCCCTCATGCTCTGTCACTCAACAATTTGATGCATTGTTGTGTCAAGGTTCTCTTTTTAATCAGAACTTTCTGGCAGTCCAATTATTTTTGTATTTTCTCTTCTTGATCTGTTCTCCAGATCTGTCATTTTTCTTATAAGATGTTTCACATTTGGTTCTATTTTCTCATTCTTTATGATCCGTTTTGTCATTTCTTGGTTTCTCATAGATTCACTGGCTTCCTCTTGCCCAATTCTAATTTTCAAAGAATTATTTTCATCTTTGAGACTCTGTACCTCCCTTTCTAGTTGGTTAATTTTTTTCATAATCTTGTTTTTCTTGGATAGTTTTTATTTTTCTTTTTAGTTTTTCCTAAATGTTTCTCATTTGATTTTTAAATTCTTTTTTGAGTTCTTCTATAAATTTTCTTTGGGCAGGGAGCCATTTCATGTTACTCTTTGGAATAGAAGCTTTTTGTTACTAAAAGGTTCTCCTCTGAAGATGAGCCTGAGTCTTTCCTGTTCCCATTTTATGTTTCAGTGGTGAGGTTCTTTTTTCTTTGCTGATTCATTTTTAAATTAGGGGTATTAGTGTAAGCACCTTTAATTGCAGTATAGGGGAATGGTACTTCAAGCTTCCTTTCAGCTCTTCCCTCTGATCAGGAACCCCAAACTAACAGCTCCATTCTCCTGCAAGTGCCCACAGCCAGCAGTATCCCTGTCCCATTCCTTCTTTCCCAGGACTACCTCTCCACTGCACAGATGGGCCTGGCTTCCCAATCAACCAAGTTTTCCTGAACTCAAACCCTGACTCCACAAACAGTCTGGAAGATGAAAGTCTCTGTAGTTCATGTCAAGGCTGCAGCCATACCCAGCAAGCCTGAGGGGTTCCCTTTTAATGTTTGTGAGGAGCTAAACAAGAAGTATCTGCACTTCAGACAGGTTAATCTTCAGCCTGGGGTCTTTCTTCAGATCTTTTTGGATTGTATCAGGAAGACCCCTGTTCAACCCCAAGTCTTCTTGATTTTTCACTAGTCTATGTTCATCCTGAGGTTCAAATTTGTTCTATTTGTGGAGGAAATCTGGAGAGCTTGAAATTTACCAACCTACTCTACCATCTTCCCAGAATCCTTCCTCTATCTGCTAACTTTATGTGGAAAAAGGATTGTGATTTTTTTTTCTTAGATGTCCTAATCAGAATTTGGTCTGGTATATCTTCTAGTTCTTTGGGGGGAATTGTGTTGAGGAATTAAGCCATATATCTTTCTGTTTCTCTTTCCTTGTATTGTATTCCTACTTCTTGTATTGTAACCCTACTCTTTCTTGTATTGTAGCCCTACTCCTTCTCGAATCCTCTTTTGTAGAGCCCTAATTATAAGGAAGTTCTTTTCAAATTTAAATTTATCTCTTTGAAACTTCTACTTAGTATCTCTCATGCCAAACAAAACAATTCTGATTTTTTTTCCCACATGGCAGTAGAAACTTACAGAGCACATACCAGGATGGTAATAAACAGCCTTTAATCCCAAATCACATCATTTTTGAAGCAGTAAAAGCTTTCAAGTTTCCAGTTTGAGCTGTCCCTGAAGTTTTAGAATAATAAAATATTCAATACCTCAGTAAATAAGCATAAGAACCAATTGGGATAAAAACACAGTCCAGATATCGTTCTAGGGGTGCACAGGGACCAGCCCTAATATCAAGTAAAAATTAAGGAAATAATCTAAAAAAATGAGTAAATAAAAAAGTCATTAGAACAAGTCATTATCTTAACAGAAAATCTCAAAACACAATTTCAGAAGAAGAGATTCTACAAACAAAGCCTCAAAAAATAAGTGCAGATTAGATACAAGCCCAAAAGAATTCTTGAAAAAATTAAAGGGGAAGAGGGAAAGAAGCTAAATGGCAAAGTGGATGACAGCAAAATATATTTCTGTAAGAGTCAAACATACAAGCAGTGGGACTGAGAACAGAAATTAAAGGAATGCAAAAAAGTTATGAAAAAAAGTTGAGTTTTGTTTAAAAGAAGTAGAAAATGTTACTGAAGAAAATAACTCCCTAAAAGCTATAATTGGCCAAAGGAAAATTAATGAATCCATAACATATCAAGAAATATTAAAACAAAATTAAGAGACTGAAAAAATAAGGCAAAATTTAAGGCACCACTTGATAATAACAATAATAATAAAACAATTGTCCTGGAAAACAGACTGAGATCATTAAAGAATTATTGGACTACATGTGCAAGAATGTTTGTGGCAGCCCTTTTTGTAGTGGCTAGAAACTGGAAATTGAATAGATGCCCTTCAATTGGAGAATGGCTGAATAAATTATGGTATATGAATATTATGGAATATTATTGTTCTGTAAGAAATGACCAGCAAGATGATTTCAGAGAGGCTTGGAGAGACTTACATGAACTGATGCTGAGTGAAATGAGCAGAACCAGGAGATCATTATACACGGCAACAACAGTACTATATGACTATCAATTCTGATGAACATGGCTCTCTTCAACAATGAAATGTTTCAAACCACCTCCAATTGTTCACTGAAGAAAGCCATATACACCCAGAGAGAAGGATGTGAAATGTGGACCACAACATAACATTCTCATACTCCTTGATTGATGTTTGCTTACATTGTGTTTCCTTTATCTGATATATTTTTTGTGTAGATAAGATTTTTATTGCACAACAATGATAAGTTTGGAAATATGTATACATATATTCGATTTGCCAATATATTAACATAATTAACATGTAGTGGATATCCTGCCATCTAGGGGAGGTATGGAGAGTAGGGGGGGAAAATTTGTAACAGAAATGTATGTAAGGGTTATTGTTGAAGAATTACCCACACATATGTTATGCAAATAAAATAAAAAAATGTTTAAAAAAAACAACTATAAAAAGAGGACAAAAATAATACCTCCTTTTCAGGGTTGTTTTAAGGATCAAATGAGTAATAACTAAAAAAACATTGCTTGGCATATGTAGGTGCTTAATAAATGCTTCTTTCCTTCCCCCCCCCCAAAAAAAGAATTATTGGACTACCTAAAAGCCACAACCCAAAAGAGAATCCAGATAATATATTAAAACAAATCATAAAAGAAAGCTACCCACATTATTTTGAACCAAAGAGAGAGGTAAAAATAAAATATATCAGTTAACTCCTAAAAAGAATCCCTGAATGAAAACTCCTCAAAATATTATAACAAAAATCCAGAGCCCATGGTAAAAGAAAAAATGCTGCAAACTGCCAGATTTAAAAACCCCTTTAAAAAGTGCTTGGAACACTGAAATTTCAAAATATAAAAGATCTTAGATTACAGCTAACAACAACCAACAAAACTGGGCCTACTCCTACAGGGTGAAAAATGTGTCTTTAATGAAATAGATGACGTCCAAGCATTACTGATAAAAACATTAAAACTGCACAGAAACTTTGGAATACAAATATAATAGTTGAAAAGTATAATAAGGGACTAAATAAGGATTAAATGTTTATATTCTTATATGGTAATTGACACCTGTCCTCTCAGAACTCTATAATTGTCAAGAGACATAGAAAAATCTTATTACACAGAAGACCTAGGAGAGGTTGTTATGTTTTGATGATCATTAAAAACAAATGGGCTAACATATCACTACAAGATGGCATAATAAAAGGAGTATATTAGCCAAATTCTCCCAACATTCCCCTCCAAATAACTTTAAAATAATACATCAAATCAAATTCTGAAGTGACATAACCAACTAAAAGTTGGGATGAAACCTTTTTCCAGCCTGAGATAACT
>JAJPUD010009175.1:0-55661 GCA_023553655.1 Myrmecobius fasciatus | reverse complement strand
CTTAACCCCAATTGCCCCAGCCAAAAAAAAAAAACTATTAAAGAAATTGGAATGTAGTTTGTAAGAAACTAGGCATAGACCAATATTTCCCAAAATGAACTTGAAATGGGTACATGATTTAGCCATAAAGGTTGACTTATCAAATTATTGAAGCATAAAAGAAAATATATTTCAGATCAATGGATGAAGAGTTATTGGGGGAAAAAAGATAGAAAGCTTCATGGGAGATAAAATGGGCAATGTTAATGATATAAAATTTAAAAGATTTTGCACAAGCAAAGGCCATGCAAATAAAATTGAAGAAAGCCAAAAAACTGGGAAAAAGAAAACTTTCATAGGTTTTCCTCTGATAAAGACTTCATTTCTCATATATACAGAAAACTGAATTAAACTTACAAAGATGAAGGCCATTCCCCAATTGATAAATTGTCACAGATATAAATAGGCAGTTTTTAGAGAAAGAAATCAAAGCTATCAACTGACATGAAAAAGTTCTACAAATCACTAATAATTCAAGGCAAATTGTCCAATCATTCTGAAGAGCAAATGACTATTTTGCATGCCCTTTGTCACAGGAATATCACTTCAAGAGCTATACTCAAAGGAAATCAAAATTAAGAGAAAAATAACCTATGTGTTCAAAAATATTTATACTTCCTCTTTTGGTAGAGTAAAAAATTTGGAAGTTTAGGGGATGCTTATCAATTGGGCAAGATGTAGTACCTGAATGTAATGAGACTATTGTGCTATGAGAAATGATGAAAAAACTTGCTTCCTAAAAACTTGGGAAGTCCTGTATGAACTGATACAGACTGAAGTGCACAGAATCAGAACAATTTATACAATAACAACAAAATTATGAAGTTAATCAACTTTGAAAAACCTAGATGTTTTGGTCAATATAATGAACTATAATTCCAAAAGTCTCAAAATGAAACATGCCGTTCACCTCCAGATAGAAAACTAGTGAACTCAAAGTACAGAATAAAGCAGCAACCAGCATGGTCCAGAAACATCAAAAGCCCTGACTGGCAGGTTAGAATCTTAGAGGAGTTTAGGGGACTCACCAGAATTAGCTAGAGTTAAGGAAAAAGATACCATTAGAGGGAAGGCACCATGAGAGGGGAGAGAGAGTAATCTCACAGTGAGTTTAGTTCTGAAAAGGATTTAGCAAAAATCTTCAATATAAGCAGATCTTTTATAGAGAAAATATAGCCTTGGGGTTTTCTCAGTGGGTCAAAGAGCTAGATGGAATGCACCTGGTAGACCAGGTTCCAGATCTGCCTAAAGATATGCTAATCAATATCTCAAAAGTTGTTTAAAGGTGATTATCTTCTCCTGTCAGGAAGAAGCCCATCTGAAAATTGTCATACCCCATTCTTTGATTTGCAAAATAAATCTTCTGGGGGAAAAAAAGGGGATCATCCTTAAACAGGATGGGTTTTAGGAGACAATGCTGAAGAGACACTTGTTATATTTAACAAGTGTAGAAGCTGCATAGAAACGGAGTAAAATACAGTAGGGAGTATATATACATATAAAGATGAACTGAGGCCAAAAGAGTATACAAGTTGGTTACCAGGACACAATAATGGAAATTTGTATAGAATCAGTTTGCTTCTTATGGGGGGCCCCTCAGACTGGGTAATATTTTGCTGAGATCCATTCACCCCAATAATCAGTTTCCCCAAAACAAAGGACTCCAAAGTCCTTTGGAGTATGGGGCAATGATCTTATCTTCTGAAACTACTTCCTGCTGGGAATGGTTGTAGAATCATCCTACAGGGTCCCAGATTGGAGAGATGGTGAACTTGAGTTGAGGGTGAGCCAAGAATCAAATCCCTGAAGTTAATCAATACAATTGTCTGGTGCTGAGCATTTGAATTGACCAAAGCCTAGAAGAAAACAAACCTAATAGGCAGAGGTCAGGGACAGCAGCATTGCAAACAGCAGAGGGGTCACTTGAGTAGTCAAGGACACATATACCAAAGTGTTCAAAAGGATTTAGGCATTGGATAGAAAGGATAATAAATTGAGATGAAATTTTGTCCTATTCTGACCAAAAGTTCTCCTATCCTGAACTGATAGAAGCTCAGAGGGTGAGGCAGGGAGCAGAGCTCTCCTTCTTGGGAGGTATATTTAAAGGAGCAGAAAAAACAGTACTAGCATTCTAATAGAGGAAGAAGAAACTAATATCTCTTTGGAACTATAATGTCTTTAAAGTGGTACTGAGAGAATTAAATGAAAAAAAAAAACAAAGACTTGAACAAGTACTGGTTCTGTTCTAATGATTTTAAGAGTAAAAAGAGAATGGAGGGATATATAAATAAAATAGAATAAAAAAGAGGGTGGAATTTACTATTTCTCATAATTTGGGTGCATGAGAAGAAATATATACATTATGAAAGGAAGAAATATACATGAAGGAGCAGGCATCCAATGAAATTAATTCTTATCTGAATTGGACAAAGGAAGATTGAATGCACACACATAAACACACTCCATACATACACAGAAATTGGTGTAAAAATACATAAAATGTGACAAGGAAACAAGTAGAGTTAGAGATAGAGTAACTAAAAGTGCTATCAAGGAAAGGAATTGTGGAAAGCAAAATAAATCTCTTGATCTAGAAGGGAGAATAGGGTATGATAGGCTAGGCCAGACAAAAAAAAAAGAGAGAGAGGTAAAGGAACTGAAATCTGAAGGGGTTCCCAACAAATGGGAGAATGGATGAATAAATATAAAGGGATATTATTACACTGTAAAAAATCATGAAGGAAATAATTTCAGCAGAATGTCCAGGTGTATGAACTGATACAGAGTGAAGTGAACAGAACAAAGAGAATAATTTACATATTGTAAAAAAATAGCATTGAAAGATGTGAGATCTCTATTAGCCAATGACTGTAGTAATCTAGTATTTGATAAACCCAAAGACTCCAGCTTCTAAGATAAGAACTCAGTATTTGATGGAAATTTCTGGGAAAATTATGTATGGCAGAAACCAGGCATTGACCAATATCTAATACCAAGTATTTCAGAAAGTAAATTTTCCATCATCCCCTTGACCTGGCAGAGCCAGGCATACTCCCCAAGGAAATCAGAGACAAAAACAAAGTCCACCATATATACCAAGATAAGGTAGAAATGGATTCATGTTTTAGACATAAAGCATAATATTATAAACAAATTAGTAGAGCAAAGGATTTTCTGCCTGTCAGATCTGTGGAGAAGGGAGAAATTTATAGTCAAAGAAGAACTAGAGAACATTACAAAATGCAAAATGGATAATTTTGATCACATTACATTGAAAAAAACAAAGCCAATGCAGCCAAGATTAGAAAGGAAGCAGAAAGTGTGGGGGGGGGGAGGAAATTTACAGTGTTTTTTATAAAGGCCTCATTTCTAAAATATATAAAGAACTGAGTCAAATATATAAGAATACAATTCCTCCCCCAATTGATAAATTGTTAAAGGATGTGAACAGATAATTTTCAGACAAAGAAATTAAAGTCATTTCTACTCATATAAAAAATGTTCTTAATCACTACTGATTAAAGAAATGCAAATTAAGACAACTCTGAGGTGTCATTTCATACCTCTCAGATTGACTGAGATGACAGGAATAGATAATGATAGATGTTGGAGGGGATGTGGGAAAATTGGAACACTAATGTTGGTGAAGTTGTGAAATGATCTGACCATTCTGGAGAAGAATTTGGAACTATGTCCAAAAGGCTATAAAACTGTGCATACTCTTGGATTAAGCAATGTCGCTTCTGGATCCATATTCCAAAGAGATCATAAAAAAAAGGGAAAAGAACACATGTATGAAAAAATTTGTGGCAAAAAAAAATTATTTTGTTTGACTATTTTTGTTACATGAGTTTTTTCTTTGTTTGAAAGGAAAAGGGGATAGCAATAGTGATGCCCAAAAAAGAGAACCATTGAAACTTTTTTTTTAATGAACAGATCTGAAAGAAGTTCAAAAGGAAGAACAGACACATAGGTCAGTTTTGAAAGTACTATATGGAATTTATGGTAACCTTTTTAAAAAAATCAATATATAAAATTAAAATTAATCAATTCTCTTTTAGTGTCATGCCAGATATGTAGAAATGCTCTTTTTTTTCCATGTTAAAGTTAAGAATTTAAAAGAAATATATGGGTATGCAACACCTACTGCAAGAAATTTTATCCAGAATAGTTTGGTTTGTTTGAAGATAAGGGAGGTAGCTTCTGAGTAACCCCACATCCCTATTGGGAGAGCTCCACATACTCTGTGAACTCATTTTAGAAAGATTTTTTTCTCTGAGAGAATTTTTTTCCCATTACTTTTTTCTTTTGCTAGTGTGTATTCAATTTTAACTTTATTCATTACTAATTCTCTTGATTTCAGTATCAGGTGATAAGCACAAGGCCAATAGTAACCTGAGAATTTTGCAAACTTGTTCCCTTCAACGTTGAATTTGTATAACATTGTACTTGAGATTGAATATCATCTCCAAGTCCATTAGCTATGAATCTATGAATGAATAAATGAGGCATGTATTAAGCACTTAAGATGTACAAATCACTGTGATAAGTTCTGTGGAAGGAAACAAACAAAAAAAGATAGCTCCTGCCTTCAAGGAGTTCACATTCTAATGAGGGAGACAACCCAAAAGGAAGGTTTCAGCTACAGGTCAGATAGAAAGGTTCTAAAGTATACAGAGAGCCAAAGATAAAATATGCCACTCACTTCCTGCCCAGGAGGGGCATTATAATGCAGAAAGATTGGGGAGAGGGGAAATGGAGGATTGTCAGTCTTTCTGCATTATCATTGTGATCAGAGATCTAAAGTTGCTTTGGTCTTTTATCATTGTACAAACTGGATTTATAATTCTGCTCATGTCACTCTGCATCAGTTCCTGTCTTTTAGTTTCCTCAGAAACTATTTTATATCGATTCCAATGACTCATTAATGTCCCATTTACAGTTGTTTATAGCAATTTGTTTATCCATTCCTCTTCTGTATTTACACATCTTTTTCCTGTTTCTTTGCTTTCTTCGTGTTATAGGCCTAATAGCAATATAGTTGGATCAAAGAGGATGTACAGTTTTATAACTTTCTGGGCTTTGTTTTAAATTGCTTTCAGATTGACTAGACCAATTTGTGGCCTCAGTAATAGTGCTCTAGTGTACCTGTTGCTGTTATTGTTTTTTTCCAGAAGTCACTCCTTTTGTTATTTTTCTTGAAGAAGATTTTTTTGCATTGGATTTAGAAACATTTTAAAAGTTCAATAAACCTTAGCTCCTTCCTAGTTTCTCTCTCAGTCCAACCTCCCATATTGAATCTTTTGCAAATACCTGTTCATTTTGTCTTCATAATATCCTTCAAATATCCTCACCTCCCCCCCCCCCATTCTTCACTAACACTGCTACCACCCATTTACAGGCTCTTATCATCTCTTGCATAGACTATTGAACAGGAAGCTGGTTGATCTAATTACCAAAGACGCTCCCTACTCTAGTCCATGCTTCACTCAGTTGTCAAAGTGATCTTTCTAAAGCATAAACTTTAATAATAAATAAAGTCCAGTAGTTCCCTATCATCTCTAGAATTAAAAATAAAATCATGTTTTGTGTTCAAAGTCCTTAATAACTTGCTCTTCCCCTACCTTTTCAAACTTCTTACATTTTACGCCCTACCATCTCCTCACCCCCCACTTCACAGTATTGGTATCAGTCTTTGATCCAGGGTCATTGGTCTAATTTCCCAGGGTCAGTTTCCCTAAAGACTCTTGCTGGGCAATTTCATTGACTGGACAACAAAGAGATTAAATTAGTCGATATTTAAAGGAATTAATTCAGGCCAATAGCTGGAAGGTCAGATACTGAAGCTGAAGTGTAAACATATTTACTAAATAATAAAATGAATAAATAAAATAAAATAAATAAAATAAAATAAAATAAAATAAATAAAACGCATTGGAAAAGAGTTCTATGGAAAAAATTGAAGACAAAAGGAAAAGAAGATGCAGAAGATGAGATGGATAGATGAACATGGACTTGGACAGACTTCAAGAAATAGTGACTCAACAATTTGTCAAGTATTTTATCATTATTAACATGTAATGGACTTCCTGCCATCTAGGGGAGGGGTGGGGACTGGGGGTAAAATTTGGAATGGAAAGCTTTGTAAAGATCAATACTGAGGAACTACCAATACATATGTTATACAAATAAAAAGCTTTAATAAAAAAAAAGAAATAGTGACAGATAAAAATACCTGGCATTCTATGGTCCATGGAGTCACAAAGAGTCAGAAACAACTGCATAACTGAACAACAAAAACTCCTATACTTGGGATATCCCATCTCTACCTCCTGGCTTCCTTCAAGACTCACTTAAAATTCTACCTTCTACAATAAACCAATCCCTAGGAGTAACTAGATGGCATAGTGGATAGAGAACTTAGGCTGGAGTCAGAAACACTTGAGTTCAAATCCAGCCTCAGACTTTATTAGCTATGTGATCCTGGGCAAGGCACTTAACCCAATTGCCTAAATTTCCTTAAGTATGAAATAGGGATCATAATAACACCTCTCTCCCAAAAATGTTGAGGATCAAGGGAGATATTTTTTTGTTTTTGTTTTTTTTTGCTTTTTGCTGAGGCAATTGGGGTTAAGTGACTTGCCCAGGGTCACACAGCTAGGAAGTGTCTGAGACCAGATTTGAGCTCAGGTCTTCCTGACTTCAGGGCTGGTGCTCTAACCACTGCGCCACCTAGCTGCCCCAAGGGAGATATTTTTTAAGTGTTTAGTACAGTGTCTGGACATAGTAGGCACTTTAAAAAATATTTATTTCAGGACTTCCCCCGGGGGCGGAGCCAAGATGTCCGAGATCAGACAGGAGTCTCTGTAACCTCCTCTAACCTTCCCTCAAACCAACAACATATGACGCCTCTAGACTGATTTTGAAGTAAAAAAATCCACAATATCTGGAGGACAAAACATTTCTAGAAGAAGATACTCTGGAAGAACTTCAAAAGAGGTCTGTTTTAATTGGGCAGGGGGGTGGTCTGCTGAACTCAGACTGCAGCACAGGGAGACCGGGGCAGGGAGCTAGAGCTTTGTGCTTTTCACACACCTGGGAGTCTTCTGTGGGCCTCTTGGGCCAATCTGTCCTGATTGTAAGCAGGTGGTTTGGAAAATCTGTCTTTTGTGGGGGGGGGTAGATTGTGAACCCCTGAATCCCTGAAGAGCATTGGACCTAGCTGCCATTACACAGCACCCTAAAGCAATCAATCAATCAGCAGAACTGACCAGCACCTGAAATAACTCAATCAGCAGAACTGCCCCAGGGCAAATTAAAGCAGCTGCCCCTCCTTTGCCTTGAACAGACCTCACACCTTTAACAAAAATGAATAAAAAAGCAAAAAGAGCTCTCACCATAGACAGCTTTTATGGAAAGAGAGAAGAACAGATTTCAAATCCTGAGGTCCCAAAAGGTAAAGCAACTCCAGAAAAAGCCCCAAAGAGAGACATAAACTGGACTCCATGCCACAAGGCTTTCTTTGAAGATTGCAAAAAGAATCTTAAAAGAGTTAGAAGAAACATGGTGGAATGAAATGAGATCACTGCAAAATAAAATGGAAAAAATGGAAAAAGAATGCAATGAACAAAAAAATGTAATTGGTCAATTGCAAAAGGAACTAAAAACAGTAACTGAAGAAAATAAGACATGGACAAATGGAAGTGAATGACTCATCAAGACTTCAAGAATCAGTCAAACAAAAACAAAAAAAAATGAAAAGATAGAAAAAAACATGAAATATCTCCTAGGAAAAACAACTGACCTGGAAAATAGATCTAGGAGAGACAATCTAAGGATTATAGGGCTTCCTGAAAGCCATGATGAAAAGAGGAACCTTGACACTATCTTCCAGGAAATCATAAAAGAAAACTGCCCTGATATTTTAGAATCAGAAGGCAAAATACTTATTGAAACAATCCACTGATCACCTTCTGAAAGAAACTCAAAAATTAAATCCCCCAGGAATATTGTGGCTAAATTTCAGAACTATCATACCAAGGAAAAGATATTACGAGAAGCCAGAAAAAAACAATTTAAATATCGGGGAGCCACAATTAGGATCACACAGGACCTAGCAGCTTCTACTTTGTAGGATCCAAGGGCTTGGAATCAGATATTCCAAAGGGCAAAGGAACTTGGAGTACAGCCAAGAATAAGTTACCCAGCTAGAATGAGCATTATCTTCCAGGGAAGAAGATGGTCATTCAATGATATAGGAGAATTTCACCTATTTCTACTGAAAAGACCAGAACTGAACAAAAAATTTGATCTACAAACACAGAACACAAGAGAAACATAAAAAGGTAACAAGAAAAAAAACTCTTGAGAACTATATTTATGTTATGGACACTTATAGAATGAGGGTTGATTTTATAATTTTATTATTATGATATGTTTATTGTGATTTTATGATTATTATGATATGATAATCTGAAAAAGAAATTAGAGGTAGAAAAGGGATAACACTGGAAGAAGAGGAAAAGGAGGTAAAATAAGGGAAATTATATCACATGTAGAGGCAAAGAAAACATAATGAATGAAGGGGGAAAAGGGAGGAGAATGAGAATTGTGTTAATCTTCATCTCATCAGATTTGGCTCTGAGGGAATAATAGACATTTTGGGTATCAAAAAGAAACTTGTCCTGACCTTATAAGGAAACAGGAGGGTAAGGGGGAAAAGAAAGGGAATAGACTAATAGAAGGGAAAACAGAAGAATTAAGGGAAAGGTGTAAAAAAGGGGTGGGGCTCTAAAGGAAAATGATTGTTTGAGGGAAGTGGTAATCAAAAGCAAAATACTATGGTGGAGGGAAAGGGGATAGGAAAGAGAAAAGCACAATCTAAGATAAATAACATGGCAGGAAATACAGAATTAGTTATTTTAACTGTGAATGTGAATGGAATGAACTCTCCCACAAAGTGGAAGCTGATAGCAGACTGGATTAAAAATCAGAATCCAACAATATGTTGTATACAAGAAACACATCTAAAGCATAGAGACACATACAGGGTGAAGGTAAAAGACTGGAGCAGAATCTATTATGCTTCAGGTGAACAAAAAAAGCAGGGGTAAAAAAATATTTATTTCTTTCCTTGCCCCTTAAATCTAATGTTTCCCCCCTTTTGCATTATTCCAGTTTATTCTGCATATAGTTTATTTGTTCATAGTTTCCGTTCATTGACTACCTCAATTAGACTGTGAGCTCCCTTAGGACTGGAAACATCTCTTGCCTTTCTTTTAATTTCCAGTATTTAGCACAATCCCTAGCACATATAATGTGCTTAATAGATGTTTATAAACACTGTGCTTCAATCAGTTTTGAGGGATGACTCCTCTGTTCATGATTTGATGAGAGAAAAAAGGCTTTGGAATATTCTTATCCATTAAAGCCATATGATTTCCTGAAAAACTGGCCAAGGTTCTTGATTTTTTCATTTCTTCTTTTCTATGTGAGGTCAAAAGAGTGAAGCCTCCATGATGCTTCTTGGCATTTTGCTATTCTAAGTCTGGTTTTACAGCCAGCCCAGCATCAATCTCCCAAAAAGTAAGAAGTGATTTTTGGGTTCATGCCAAAGAAATCTGAAATAAGGACTTGGTAGAGATGCCATTTTTGGACATGTTTGGTAATTGTCCTCAATTAATTGAGCTAAGTTTGAACCTATACATCCAAAGTCTGAGGTAATATATGAAACTATATGACCCAATAATATTGAGAGAGGCTTAGGTTTGTATTTTTTCTATGTCTTTGTTAAACATAACTTTATAAAAGCAATTTGATGTTAAATGGAGCTAAAATGGGGACTGAAGCTTGTCCAATGGAGATATCCCAAACCTTCAAGCTTACTCACTGGAATCCTGGATTCTTGGATCTAGCAAAAGCAGCCAAACTGCCAGCTTCACTTGTGACAAACAAGTAAAACCAGATAAAACAAATCCATACATTGTTCATGTCTCACTTTGTTCCTGAATTTCATCACTTCTCTGTGATCCACTTCTCTAAAAGTGGAAAATATACTTAATATTTTTTTTTATTTTGTCATCTTTGATTATTTGATTTAATTAATGTTTTAATTAAGATTGTAATGTTATTGATGATGGAACATTTTTTTATGGTTGTCCATAGCTTGCTACCTTAAAAAAAAACAACTTCTTGTTTATATTCTCAGGCCATTTATTTATTGGAGAATAGCTTCTGTTCTTACATATTTGCATCAATTCCCCACATATCTTCAATATCAAACTTTTTAAAGAGATATTTGCTGTAAATGTTTTTTCCCAGATGTTCTACTAATTCAGACAATATTGATTATGCAAAAATATCTTTTGTGATGATATCTATGTCTTGTTTGTTCAAGAACTCCTCTTATTCATGATTATGAATGGTATCTTTTCTTCTAATTTATTTATGAAATTATCTCATTCTTAGGTGATGTATCAATTTGGAGCTACAATTTGACTAACTCTTATTTCCCCCTCAGGAAACCCCATTTCTATGTGAATAGATGTGAATGTAAGTACATTTTTTTTCACTTTCTATTATGATGTTAGCATCTAGCACCATTAAAATTATCCTTAACAATACTGGAAAGATAAGGTTTAGTTTCATGCCTGCAGAACACCCATATTGTTTCATCACTGCACATAATTTAAAGAAAATAATAGCAATAGTGGTTTGAGGTACATTTTCTCTAAGGTATCACAGTTCACTTGGATTCAAGTCTGTTGTGCAAGAAACAGTGGAAGAATGGATGTTTATCTTAACAGGCATCCAAAATTTAGAACATCCCCAGTACTCTAGGCAACTATTCTCCAAATTTCTTTAATTTGCATTTCTCTAATAGTAATTTGGAGAAGTTTTTCATATGGCTAATGACAACCCAGAATTCTTCCTTTAATTACTACCTGCTAATATTCTTTGATCATTAAATTATTATTTATAGATGGATAGATGGGTGGATAAATGGATAAATGGTTGTAAAACCCAAGATTCAAAGTCCATTTTCATGAAACTCTCCTTATTGACAAAAATTAATTAATCAATGTTCCATACTTGCATGAGAGATAGAGTTGATAAAAGTTTGAGAGAAAAGAGATCCTGGGGAAAGGGACCTACATGTGCAAAAATGTTTGTGGCAGCCCTTTTTGTAGTGGCTAGAACCTGGAAACTGAATGGATGCCTTCAATTGGAGAATGGGTGAATAAACTATGGTATATGAATGTTATGGAATATTATTGTTTTTAAGAAATGACCAGCAGGATGATTGCAGAGAGGACTGGAGAGACTTTCATTAAATGATGCTAAGTGAAATGAGCAGAACCAGGAGATCATTATATACGGCAAGAAGAAGATTTTGATGATCAATGCTGATAGATATGGTTCTCTTTATCAATGAGATGTTTCAAATCACTCCCAATTGTTCAGTGATGAAGAAAGCCATAGACACCCAGAGAGAGGGATCTGAGGGTGGACCACAACATAACATTTTAATGCTCTCTATTGATGTTTGCTTGCATTGTTTCCCTTCTCAGATTTTTTTCTTCTTGTAGTTCCAATTTTTCTTGTACAACAAGATAACTGTATAAATATGTATACATATATTCAATTTGTCAAGTATTTTAACATAATTAACATGTATTAGACTTCTTGCCATCTAGGGGAGGAGGGAAGGGGTAGGAGGGAAAAATTTGTAACAAAGCTTTGTAAGGGTCATTGATGAAAAATTACCCATGCATATGTTTTGCAAATAAAAAGCTTTAATTAGAAAGAAAGAAAGAAAACCACCACCACTCCTTCTTTCCTGTAACACTGGCACCACACTGATGCAGGTTCTCATCATCTCACAACTACACTATTGCAATAGCCTACTGCTTGGTCCACCTGCCACCAGTCTCCCCAGTCCAGTACATCTTCCATTTAACTGCCAAGTGATCATATAGTGCAGATCTGATCATATCCTACATCACGCACTTCAGTTGTTTCCACTGACTTCTGATCACCTTCATGATCAAATATATAATTATCTGTTCATAATCTGCCTTTTTCTCCCACTCCCACTTTTCCAGTCTTCCAGTCTCTACCTTATACCTCCGATAAGGACTCTAGTCTCCTTGCTATTTCTTGAACAAGGCATTCCATCTCCATTTTTTCACTAGTTGTCCCCTATGCCTGAAATGCTCTCTCTCTTTCCTCATCTCTACCTTCTTGCATTCATCAAGTACCAGCTAAAATCTGGTCTCAGCTTCTCCAGTAAAAATAAGACCCAATAATGGGGTTAATATAGGGCACTTTTTATCATTTAGGGAAGAGAAAAGAAAATATATAATTGGATGGAAATTAGGAATGAGGGCTAGCAACAATACCCTCCTACCCTCCTGTAACTAAAACAAGTTCATTGTTTGAGTTCAGGTGTATCTGTAAGGATAGAGACAACAAATCAAACTTTTTTGGATAACAAAACATTCATATTTAAAGGATAGCTTGGTGGCGTAAAGATACTAGACCAGATTCCATAATGTCCACCTGCATCCCTCAAGGATAATAGATTTCCTTGAGGCAAGAATAGAACAGTGCTTAGAAGAACTAAACTTCTCAACTCAAATCTATAAAGGCTAACTAAATTTCTGAATGAAGTTTGGAAGAAAAAAAAAAACAAATATGACCTACGCAGTTGTAAAGGAAAAAATCAATTAATTTAAATAAAATCAATTTTATAAAGACAATCTGATTTTCAACATTAGCCCAGTATCTGGCATAAAGAGGAGCTTAATAAATGTTTATTGATTGATTGTTCCCACTTCACTCAATGTCAATTCATACTCTTCTGGAGTCTCTGAAAAAGTCTTATTTGTCATTTTTTTATTAAAGCTTTTTATTTGCAAAACATATGCATAGGTAATTTTTCATCATTGACCCTTGCAAAGCTTTCTGTTACAAATTTTTCCTTCCTTCCCCCCACTGCCTCCCCTAGATGGCAGGAAATCTAATACATGTCAATTATGTTGACTTGACAAATAAAATACATGTATACATATTTATACAGTTATCATGCTGTACAAGAAAAATTTGATCTATAAGAAAAAAAAATCTGAGAAGGAAAACATAATGTAAGCAAACATCAATATAAAGCATGAAAATGCTATTTTGTGGTCCACCCTCAGATGCCATAGGCCTCTCCCTGGGTGTACATGGCTTTCTTCATCACTCAACAACTGGAACTGGTTTGAAACATTTCATTGTTGAAGAGATCCATGTCAATTAGAATAGATCATCATATAGTACTGTTGTTGCTGTGTATAATGATCTTCTGGTTCTGCTCTTTTCACTTAGCATCAGTTCATGCAAGTCTCTCCAGGCTTCTCTGAAATCATCCTGCTGCTTGTTTCTTACAGAACAACAATATTCCATGACATTCATATACCATAGTTTATTCAGCCATTCTCCAACAGTTGGGCATCCATTCAGTGTCCAGTTTCTAGCCACTACAAAAAGGGCTGCCACAAACATTCTTGCACATGTGAGTCCCTTTCCTTCCTTTAAGATCTCTTTGGGATATAGGCCCAATAGAAACACTGCTGGGTCAAAGGGTATGCACAATTTGACCACTTTTTGAGCATAGTTCCAAATTGCTCTCCAGAATGATTGGATCTGTTCACAGTTCCACCAACAATGTCTTAGTGTCCCTGTTTTCCCACATTCCCTCTAACATTCCTCATTATTTTTTCCTGTCATCTTAACCAATCTGACAGGTGTAGAGTGGTATCTCAGAGTTATCTTAATTTGCATTTCTCTGATCAATAGCAATTTGGAGTACCTTTTCATATGACTGGAAATAGTTTTAATTTCATCATCTGAACATTGTCTGTTCATATCCTTTGACCATTTATCAATTGGAGAGTGGCTTGAATTCTTTTTTTTTTCCCCTATTTTTTTAAATTAGGTTAATAGTTTTTTTAATAAAGCTTTTTATTGGCAAAACATATGTATAGGTAATTCTTCAACATTGACCCTTACAAAGCTTTCTGTTACAAATTTCCCCCCCCAGTCCCCACACCTCCCCTAGATGGCAGGAAATCCACTACATGTTAATTATGTTAAAATACTTGACAAATCAAATATATGTATACATATTTTCACACATCATTGTTGTGCAAAAAAAATCATATCTACAAGAAAAAAATCAGAGAAAGGAAACACAATGCAAGCAAACATTGATAGAGAGCATAAAAATGTTATGTTGTGGTTCACATTTCATATCCCTCTCTCTGGGTGTATATGGCTTTCTTCACTGAACAATTAGAACTGGTTTGAAACATTTCATTGTTGAAGAGAGCCATGTCCATCAGAATTGATCATCATATAGTATTGTTGTTGCCCTGTATAATGATCTGGTTCTGCTCACTTCACTCAGCATCAGTTCATGCAAGTCTCTCCAGGCCTCGCTATAATCATCCTGCTGGTCATTTCTTACAAAACAATAATATTCCATAATATTCATCTACCATAATTTATTCAGCTGCTCTCCAATTGGTGGGCATCCATTCAGTTTCCAGTTTCTAGCCACTACAAAAAGGGCTGCCACAAACATTCTTGCACATGTGGGTCCCTTTCCCTCCTCTAAGATCTCTTTGGGAAATAAGCCCAGTAGAAACACTGCTGGGTCAAAGAGTATGCACAGTTTGATAATTTTTTGAGCATAGCTCCAAATTGCTCTCCAGAATGGTTGGATCTGTTCACAGTTCCACCAACAATGTATTAGTGTTCCAGCTTTTCCATATCCCCTCCAACATTCATCATTATCTTTTCCTGTCATCTTAACCAATCTGACAGGTGTATAGTGGTATCTCAGAGTTATCTTAATTTGCATTTCTCTGATCAATAGCAATTTGGAGCAGCTTTTCATATGGCTAGAAATAGTTTTAATTTCTTCATCTGAAAATTGTTCATATCCTTTGACCATTTATCGATTGGAGAATGGCTTGAATTCTAATAATATGAGACAATTCTCTATATATTTTAGAAATGAGGCCTTTATCAGAACCATTAAATGTAAAGATGATTTCCCAATTTATTGCTTCCCTCCTAATCGTGACTGCATTAGTTTTGTTTGTACAAAAACTTTTTAACTTGTTTTAACTTTTTTTGAAATTCTTGACCTTTTGTTCTTCCAGATTAACTTTGCTTCTATTTTTTTTAGATCTGTAAAATAATTTGTTGGGAGTTTGATTGGTATGGCATTAATAAGTAAATTAGTTTGGGTCTTTTTTTATATTTTTAATTTTTATTACATTTGCTTGGCTACCCATGAGCATTTGACATTTTTCCAACTGATTAGGTCTGATTTTATTTGTGTGGAGAATGTTTTATAGTTTAGTTCATATAGTTCCTAACTTTTCCTTGGCAGATAGATTCCCAAATATTTTATACTATTGACAGTTATTTTGAATGGAATTTCTTTTTGTATCTCTTACTGCTGAACTTTGTTGGTAATATATAAAAAGGCTGATGATTTATGTGGATTTATTTTATATCCTGCAACTTTGCTAAAGTTGTGAATTGTTTCCAGTTGTTTTTTAGTTGATTCTTTAGGGTTCTCCAAGTATACCATCCGTGATAATTTGGTTTCGTCATGACCTACTCTAATTCCCTTAATCTCTTTTTCTTCTCTTACTGCCAAAGCTAACATTTCTAAACCAATATTAAATAGTAATGGTGAAAGTGAGTAGCTTTGTTTCATTCTTGATCTTATTGAGAATGGTTCTAGTTTGTCCCCATTACATATGATGCTTGCTGATAGCTTTGAATAGATGCTGCTGATCATTTTAAGGAAAAGCCCATTTATAGCTATCTCCAGTGTTTTTAATAGGAATGGGTGTTGGATTTTATCAAATGATTTTTCTGAATCTATTGAGATAGTCATATGATTTTTGTTAGTCTGGTTATTAATGATTGATTATGCTGATAGTTTTCCTAATATTGAACCAGTCCTGCATTCCTGGTATAAATCCTACTTGGTCATAGTGGATTATCCTGGGGATGACTTTCTGTAATCTCATTGCTAATATCTTATTTAAGATTTTTGCATCAATATTCATTAGGGAAATTGGTCTATAGTTTTCTTTCTCTGTTTTCACCCTACTTGGTTTAGCTATCAGCACCATATCTGTATCATAGAAGGAATTTGGTAGTATACCTTCTTTCCCTATTATTTTAAATAGTTTATATAGTATTGGAATTAATTGTTCTTTGAATGTTTGGTAGAATTCACATGTAAATCCATCTGGCCCTGGAGATTTTTTCTTAGGGAGTTGATTAATAGCTTGTTCTATTTCTTTCTCTAAATTGGGACTATTTAAATAGTTTATTTCTTCTTTCGTTAACCTGGGCAATGTATATTTTTGTAGATATTCCTCCATTTCATTTAGGTTATCAAAATTATTGGCATAAAGTTGGGCAAAGTAACTCCTAATTATTGCTCTAATTTCCTCTTTATTGGTGGAAAGTTCTCCCTTTTCATTTTTGAGACTAACAATTTGATGTTCCTCTTTCCTTTTTCTAATTAAATTAACTAAAGGCTTATTTATTTTGTTGGTTTTATCATAAAACCAACTTAGTTTTATTTATTAATTCAATAGTTTTCTTATTTTCAATTTTATTAATCTCTCCTTTTATTTTCAGAACTTCCAATTTGATATTTAATTGAGGGTTTTTAATTTGTTCTTTTTTAGCTTTTTTAATTGTAAGCCCAATTCATTGGTCTTCTCTTTCTCTATTTTATGCAAGTAAGCATCTAGAGATATGAAATTACCCCTTATAACTGCTTTGACAGTATCCCACAAATTTTGTTATGTTGTCTCATCATTGTCATTCTCCTGGATGAAATTATTGATTGTGTCTATGATTTGCTCTTTCACCCATTCATTCTTTAGGATTAGATTATTTAATTTGCAATTAACTTTTGGTTTATTTTCCCCTGGCCTTATATTAAATGTGATTTTTATTGCATCATTGTCTGAAAAAATGCATTTACAATTTCTGCCTTTCTGCATTTGATTTTGAGGTTTTTATGCCTTAACATGGTCAATTTTTGTATAAGTTCCATGAACTGCTGAGAAAAAAGTAAACTCTCTTCTGTCTCCATTCAATTTTCTCCAAAGATCTATCATACCTAAATTTTCTAACATTTTGTTTACCTCCTTAACTTCTTTCTTATTTATTTTGTGGTTTGATTTATCTAATTCTGAGAGAGCAAGGTTGAGATTCCCCCACTAGTATAGTTTTGCTGTGTATTTCTCCTTGCATCTCTGTTAGTTTCTCGTCTAGGAATTTGGATGCTACACCACTTGGTGCATATATGTTTAGTATTGATATTGCTTCATTATCTATGGTACCCTTTAGTAAAATATAGTTTCCTTCCTTATCTCTTTTGATTAGATCTACCTTTGCTTTTACTTGATCTGAGATCAGAATTGCTACCCCTGCTTTTTTTTTGTTGTTGTTTACCTGAAGCATGATAGATTCTGCTCCACCCCTTTACCTTCACTCTATATGTATCTCTCTGCTTTAGATGTCTTTCTGGTAAACAACATAAAAAAAAGCCATGGATTCTGGCTTTTAGTCCAGTCTGCTATTTTCTACCATTTTATGGGAGAGTTCATCCCATTTACATTCACAGTTAAAATAACCAATTCTCTATTTCCTGCCATCTTATTTACCCAAAGTTATGTTTTTCTCTTTCCGTTCCCCTTTCTCCTTTCCCCCTCCCCAGCATTTTACTTTTGATGACGACCTCCCTCAAACAGTCCTCCCTCCTTTAGAAGCCCTCCCCCCTTTTTAACACCTTTTTCCTAATTTTTCTGTTTTCCCTTCTTTTAGTCTTCCCCTTTCTTTTCCTCCTTTCTCTCCTACTTCCCTATATGGAGGGACAAGTTTCTCTGTGAAACTGAATGTGTCTCATATATTTTTTAGAGCCCAATCTGATGAGAGTAAGATTCCCACAATGCTCATCCCCCTCCCTTCTTTCCCTCAGTTATGTTGTTTTCTCTGCCTTTTGATGAGATTTCACCTTATTTTACCTCCTTTTCCAGTATGATACCCCTTCTCCCTCTAGTTTCTTTTTCATATTATCAAAGTAAAATCATTCTTTAAGTATGCCCTTAGTAGAAATATAGTTCTCAAGAGTCCTTTCCTTTTTACCTTTTTATGCTTTTCTTGAGTTCTGTGTTTGGGGGTCAAATTTTTTGTTCAGACCTGGTCTTTCCATTAGAAATAGGTAAAATTAATCTATATCATTAAATGACCATCTTCTTCCCCGGAGGATAATGCTCATTCTAGCTGGATTGCTTATTCTTGGCTGTAATCCAAGTTCCTTTGCCTTTTGGAATATCTGGCTCCAAGCCCTTCGATCCTTTAATGTGGAAGCTGACAGATCTTGGGTAATTCCAATAACACTTCCTTGGTATTTGAATTATTTCTTTCTAGCTGCTTGGAGTATCTTTTCCTTGGTGCGAGAATCCTGAAATTTAGCCACGATATTTCTTGGGGATTTAATTTTGGGGTCTCTTTCAGGAGGTGATCGGTGGATTCTTTTGATGGTGATTTTGCCTTTTGATTCTAAAACATCAGGGCAGTTTTCTTTCAAAATTTCCTGGAAGATAGAGTCTAGGTTCTTTTTTTCATTATGGCTTTCAGGAAGTCCAATTATCCTTAGATTGTCTGTCCTAGATCTATTTTCCAGGTCATTTGTTTTTCCTAGGAGATATTTTATATTTTCTTCGATTTTTTCATTTTTTTTGTTTTTGCTTAACTGATTTTTGAAGTCTTATTGGTTCATTCACTTCCATTTCTTCAATTCTAATTTTTAATGTATTATTTTCTTTAGTTACCTTTTTTAGCTCCTTTTGTAACTGGCCAAATGATTTTTTTTGTTCTTTGCAGTCTTTTTCCATTTCACCAATTTTGCTTTTTAGTGAATTGGTGTCTTTTTCATATCTCTTTTATAGGGGATTATATCCTTCTTGCACTGATCTCAATTCATTTCCCCATGTTTCTTCTAACTCTTTTTTGATATTCTTTAAGCAATCTTCCAGGAAACCTTGTGAACTGGGCACCAGATCATGTCTCCTTTTGTGGCTTCCTCTGGAGTTGCTTTACCTTTATGAACCTCAGGATCTGAGGTCTACCCTTCTCTCTCTCCATAAAAGCTGTCTATGGTGAGAGTTCTTTTCTGTTTTTTATTCATTTTTTTAAAGCTTGAGGTCTTTTTAAAGCAGAGAAGTGACAGCTGACTTAATTTGCCCTGGGTCAGTTGGGCTGATTGACTTCTGGTGCTGGGCTGTCTGGGCTAGGTCCAGTGTTTGCAGTGGGTTACAATCTACCTTTTACAAAAGGCAGATCTGCCAAAGCGCCTGCCCAAAAGCAGGGCAGGGTGGCCCAAAGCCTCCCAGAAACTTCCCAGGTGCTTAGAATCTGCCACACTGAATCCCAGCCCGGCTTGCTGCCCTGTCTCCTGGTGTTGCCATCTGAGCTTGGCAAATTGCCCTACCCCCTGCCCATCTGAAACAGTCATATTCTGAAACTCTTCCAATGTAGCTTCTTTTAGGAATGTGTTGTAGTCCAAATATTTGTGGGTTCTTTGACTTAAAAATCAGCTTAGAGGCTTAATCTGCTATTGGTTTGAGAGGTCAGAGGAGGTCACAAAGAGTCATGTCTTCACTCTGCCATCTTGGCTCCACCCCTTTATTTTTCATTCTTATAAAGTGCAATAAATAAGTTTATAACCAGGGCTTTGCTTTGCACATGCCCACATCACCCAAAATGAAGTCATCTAAGGGAATACCAAGGGTCTTTTTCTAAAAGGCATTTTGCATTTCCCTAACATTGAAATGAGTAGCACCTTTCTTTTGACTATGTAGCTATAACTAGAACAAGCTATTTCTTTAAACTATAAGACTGAGACTTTCCTGAGGTGTCCAGATAGATTTCACCCAAAGCACAGAGAACCATGAACTAATTACATATTGTAAAGACTCCCTTTCATTTCTTCTTGTGGTTCTAAAAAATGGACTTGGGGTTGGGGTTTTATTTTCTTTGTCCTTTTCATTTCTAGATACAGGAAATGAAATTCCCGTTAGACACAGGAACTGGAGCCCTAGCAACTTTGGAAGTAGGTTTTTAGGCTGAAGCCAGATGTGCAGTCAGTTACCTCTATTAGGAAAGCCCTGAGAAATCAAAGTGCCCAGGACTTGAACTCAAGGGGAACTTAGTTGGACTGAGTTAAGTAGTGAATCAATCAAATTTTTTTTCTAATAAATTCTACTCCTGATCATTGTTACTCTCTCTATATATATGTACATAATTTCCTATTGTTGCTAACTCTTCTACTTTAACTTGCTTTGCTATTACTTACCTACCTCCTCTTATCGAATAAATCGTTCCCTTATCTTTCCTCACCCTTTATCCCATTCCCATTAATCAATACACTTTTTTATACCCCATCTTATTCTATTCCCTCCCACCTTGTTTCTTTAAAGATTTTGGAAGGTGCTAAGCCTTTCTTAGATATATAGGTATTGTTCCTTATTTTAACCCATTCCCAATCTGAGTACATTTTCAGAAATACCAACCCCTTCCCTCATCTAATGTGTCTGTCAGTTCTTTCTCTGCACTTTATTTGTATAGCATAATTCATATTTTTACCTTTTCTAGACAGTTTTGCTTTTTAAGAGTCAGATCATACTCAGCTCTGCACCGAACCTTTCTTTTGGATTACTCAAATACTCATGTCAGACTTAGACACGTGGTTTATATTTCCACGAATAAAATATAGTTTGTCCTTATTGAGGCCCTTGAAGTTAGTCTTTAATGTTGGCTCTTACATGTTAAATTTTCTATTGAGTTCAGGTTTGTTTGAGACAAAATCCTAAAAATCTTCAAGTCTATGGAATGTTCACTTTTTTTCTATTCAGTATTATATTCGGTACAGGGTAGGTGCTATGTTTACCCACCCACTATCCCTTTTTAAAAATCAATCAAATTAGCAAATTAGCAAAAAACTCTCCCCCATGTCTGCAAGCAAAATCCCTTCCTTCTCCCCAGAGTAGGAGCTGGTGAAGATATGGGGGAGGGGGTGATTATGTCCCCAGGAGTAAGAGAAAGTTTTTTGGTAACTTGATAATTTGATCAATATAACATTGAAAGTATAAATTAATTTTGGCAGCATTGTCCTATTTGTTTTATTATCATGGCCCACATATTGAATATTCCTCCAGATATTTTCTTTATTTCTTTAAGAAGCACTTTATAGTTGAATCTATACAAATATTTTGTGGACTTTGGAAAATTAATCCCCAAATATTTCATTCGCTTTGCAGTTAGTTGGAACTTAAAAAAAAATGAATGCTATGGATAAGTTCTCTTACCTTGTTTAGAATAGGATTTCACATTATATCCTCTTGTATTTTGTTATGATTACACAAAAATGGCATTGGTTTATTATTATTATTATTTATTTTAAACAAATACAAAATTTAAAAAAAGAAAAGACAGAAAAATTTTTTTAAAAGTTGTCATGTGCCCAGCAGAACATCAGGGATGACACAAAATATGTAACAATGAATTTCCATGTCAATAAAGCATATATAATAATAGAAGACATTATATTCATGAGTGCCCATCTTTGCTTCCTTGTAGGTTTTCTTTTGTTCTCTGCTGTGTACTTTTTATTTTATTCTTTTTTTTCCCTTTTCATCTCCTCCACCTCCCTACAGTAATATAGATATGTACCCACATATACCCACACCCATATAAATATACTTATATAATCTTTAAAGTTTGACTTTGTCTGAGATCAATTATTATGCCTTCTAAATCTAAATGGTTTGCATGGTATATTATTTTGGGTTGCAACTTGAGGTCCTTTGCTCTTTTTGACACATTATTCCATTCTCTCCTGTGATTTCTGGTGAAGTCTTATGTTACTTGAGCTTCATTTCCTTTATTTCATTGAAGACATTTCTTCTGATTTCTTGTAGAATTTGTTGTAATGCTCCAGAGAAACTTAGGCAGTACCACAGATTAGAAATTATTAATATTTTATTTTATAGTAATGGAGAGTTTAGAATCCAGAGCTATGGGTGGGACTGAATGGGATTCTTGTCTCAAAGCATCCAGTCTATAGAGAGTTTAGATTGGCAGCCATGTTAGCCAGCCATCTGGATCTCAAAGTATCCAGCACCAGAGAGTTTGGACTCCAAAGATTCTTATGGGCTCCGGCACTCAGAGAAAACAAAGCAGAAGGATGGGGGGATTGGAGTTCCAGGAAAGGACTATAAATTTGGTTCTGACAGATTGCGGGTATGGAGGAAAGATGATAAATTCTGATAAGTTTGGGAAGAAGGTAGGAGACACTGAGTTTGAAGCCAAAAGATAAGGGGTATGTCTAGGTATTTGAGACAGGCCAGCTGGAGGTTTTATGACTCTTTGCAATGCCAATGGTCATAACTTGGCAGCCCTAATTATCTCAGTCCTAATTGTCAAGAAAGGGGGGGAGGCAGAACAATTGGAAAACTGAGACAGAACAATTGAGGGAAACTGAAACATGGGAACTGTAGCACAACATTGTCACTAGAATTGTAAAACAGCCACTATGTATTTTGGAATTTGTAGTATAGGGGGGTTTGTTCTCAGAAGGGATCTGAGAATTCTTTTGGATGGTTCTTTTATTTTCTGTGCTCAGAAATTCTGGATAGTTTAATTTTTCTTGAATTATGGTGTTCAGATTTTTTTTTTCACTTGTCATTTTTGGAGGAGACCTGTCACATCCTGTTTTCCAGATAAATGATTTGTTTGTATAGTCTTCATCATTATTGCTTATTTATTTCTCTTCTTCCAAATTATCTTTTATTTCTATGAATATGTAATCCTGATCAGTTATATGCTTTTGTTTCTTTGGTAAGGTTTGACACTGTGGATTCTGATGATTATTTCTATTATGTAGCCCATACATTTTTTTCCCTCAAATTCTTCTTTCTAATGTAAGCCATTCAGAAACATCCCATAATCTTTTGAGGATTCACAAGGACCACTGCCTCAAGTGTTGATTTATTTTCCATTGTCTTTCAACATTTAGATGACCTAGAGATTATTCCCTTCAGGTATCCTCAAATTAACTTTTCTCCCTTCTGAGATCTTTGGCAGTTACAATGTTGATTTTTTTTTTTTAATTTCCTACCACTCTCAGCCCTTTTTGTAGTGGCTAGAAACTGGAAATTGAATAGATGCCCTTCAATTGGAGAATGGCTGAATAAATTATTGTGTATGAATGTTATGGAATATTATTGTTCTGTAAGAAATGACCAGCAAGATGATTTCAGAGAGGCCTGGAGAGACTTACATGAACTGATGCTGAGTGAAATGAGCAGAACCAGGAGATCATTATACACGGCAACAACAGTACTATATGACGATCAATTCTGATGGACATGGCTCTCTTCAACAATGAAATGTTTCAAACCACCTCCAATTGTTCACTGAAGAAAGCCATATACACCCAGAGAGAGGGATGCGAAATGTGGACCACAACATAACATTCTCATACTCCTTGATTGATGTTTGCTTACATTGTGTTTCCTTTATCTGATATATCGTTTGTGTAGATAAGATTTTTCTTGCACACCAATGATAAGTTTGGAAATATGTATACATATATTCGATTTGCCAATATTTTAACATAATTAACATGTAGTGGATATCCTGCCATCTAGGGGAGGGGTGGGGAGTTGGGGGGAAAAATTTGTAACGGAAAGCTATGTAAGGGTTATTGTTGAAGAATTACCCACACATATGTTATGCAAATAAAATAAAAATTTAAAAAAAAAAAAAAGAAAAAAGAAAAATGCAAATTAAAAAAAAAATTTCCTACCACTCTGACCATTCCCACTTTGATGGCAGTTTCACCATGGATTGGACCTGAAAGTTCTCTTAGTCTCTTCCCACATGGAGCAATTCATATTTCACTAATCTTGATCTCTGTCCCAGGTTCTGTCTAGGATAGGGTGGAGGAGAGGATTAGAACTGGGAACAAGTGGAAATGGAATAGTTTGCCATTTCCTTCTCTGGTTCCTGTCCTAGTCTCAATTTGAGAAAGAGAAATAGGGAGATGCTTTGTATTGGCCTTGCTGTGGGAATAGTCTTGCTTTTCTGTGAACTGATTGGATTAAACAGAATGCCTGGCTATTTGAAGAGCTAGAAAGGAAAAGTTACATGGCTCTGTCACCAGTTTGAGAAGCACACAAGAGGAGCTCAGGTTAGTAGCAGCGTATAGGAAGATATCTCTTCTCTAATTCTCACTATGATCTTTAGAGAAAGTTTGAGTTGTAGCTTATGTCTGTGGTCATGCCTATGGCTGTGTCTCTGATGTAATATGATTTTGTGCTCCCCTGATTTTAGGAGGGAGCTTCTGTTCAGTGATTCTAGATTTTCTAGTTTTGGAGTCTGCTTCAGGAAACCCACACCCAATCTGTCTGATTTTCACCACTGCTTAGTCAGATAGCTTCTGGCCCCAAGACAGTCCTACAGATCAAACTCCTGAGACAATAATAAATAGACCACTATGCAGACTATATAAAATATAATCTGGTCAGTAATAATCTGGTCAATAAAAAACAAATTCCTTCCTACAGAATTAGCATATCAAATAGAAAGCTGGATAAATGTGTCTCCTTGCTTCTCTTTCCTAATTTCTTTTTTAGAAATTCAAGCCCACTTTGTAATGGCATTACTTACAATAAACTTTGCTCCTTGACTAGAAGATGAGTTCAAGCCTGCAAATTCTTTTGAGATGCCTTGTGGCACCACTCTAGGACCCCAAACTTTTGGGATCCCCTTTCCTAACCTCAACATCTCTACTAAGAAAAATCACAAGATCTTCTGCTAGTATGAGGTGGAATGACTACTATGTCCAGAAGATCACTCTTTTTATTTTGGACTGAACCTGTAATTTCATTGGTGTAAAGAAAATCTACTTATATAGATAAACACCTCCTTTGCAGCATAGAAACTTAGAGTCGTCTGGGACACTTATTGCTTAAGCTTAAGTGATGTGTGAGACAGGGAAAAATGAAGAATTCACAAAGGGGAACAATCAATGTGTGTGTGCATATATAGATATATATGTACATATATATCTATATATGCACACACACATACACATGCACATGTATCTTTAACTATCAGCTAGAGTATAAGGAACCTAGTAGGCCTAAGTTCGTCCCAGGGACCACATGGCAAGGAGAAAGGAGACAAGGAAATACCATTTAGGTCATAATCATCCAAAAAAGGGAATGAAATTGATGCAGCCAATCAAAGGGGTACTGGGAGGAGTTAATAATTTTTGAAGGTTGGGAGGGAATAAAACTGTTTATGTGTACCACAGCACTGGTTCTCCTCCCTCCTAGTACTTCCCTTTTGCTCAGGGGCTGTTGGATCACCTGAATTTCATGAAATTCTAATTAAACATTTTTCTGCTTTCCACTTTGAGAGACCTTTGAGTAGTCATTTTGGGTGAGGGTCTGAATGTCCCACACAGTTGAGGGCTCGTCCGGGATCGGGGTCTTTGGGGAGATGGCTCTGTGCACCCCGAATGGAGACAGGTGCACCCACGGAATGGTTTTTCTCCATTGGTCTCTGGCTCTGGGTGTGCAACCTCCCTCCCTTCTGAGACAACAGCCCAAGGCAGGGGGACTCAGTGAAAAGCAGAACTGAAGATTAGATGAGTCCTGATGGCTGGCACAGCCAGAAAGACTTACACGTGTAGCTCAAGGTAAGCACTCAGGAATCTGGGGGCCCATTGGCCTGGTTTAGACAAATCCGAGGGACCAGCCCTACTAAATTTGCTAAATGGGGACTGCTTCTGACCTCAATGATAAAGGATTCCTGGGGGGGGGACTTTCTCGGGTGACTGAGGTGTGGGGGTGACCCCCAACTATAATTTGGCTTAGGGCCAAGTTGAAAATATGGGAAAGACACAGTCCAAACAAGGTCAGGACCTTAGTCAGGGAATTCTGGTCAACAGCCCTCTTGGGAGTTGGCTCCAAAATTGGGACAAAGTCCCAAAATATAAAGGGAAAAGTAAAAAGAAAATGGTTAAATATTGCTGTTTCATTTGTGGTGGCCATGATATAGGGGGAGGGATACTTTGGCCGAGGTATGGCTCTTCTGAGCATTGGATATGCCAACAATTAAATCTTTATGTGAAGGGAAATGACCCCTACAATCCAGAAGAATTGGCCTATGCTAATCTCTGGTTACCAGGAACTGTAGGGGCTACAAAAATCTTTTTGAGCAAGGCAGAGAGGAGCAAGGAGATTAAGGGAGGCTTGGGAGAGTCCCAGGGTTCTGGCCATTGGGACCCCCTGTTCGCTCTCCCAAAGTTCAAAGTGGCTCAGATAAGTATTTGCAGAGAGAACTGGAGCAATTGAGACAGGATATGTGTAATCTCCCTTTTAAAACTGCTGAGGATAGAGATAAGACTAAAGCTCTGGTAGAAAAATCAGAAGGAATGTTTCCATTAAGGGAGGTCCGGTCTCGGGGACCGAAAGGAGGAATAGGGGTTGTTAAGGCTCTTCTTACAGGAGCAAAAATAAGGACTTTAAAAAAGGATTTAGTATCAATTATGGAAGATTCAGTGGGCACCACAAAACAGATCAATTTCTGGGTCCCAGTGTATATATCTGGTCTGAATTAATGCACGTCCTAAGTATGCTATCCATGAGGGAATGGGAAAGGAGGCACCTACCCACAGCAGGCGTGGTACTGACAGATCAGAAGTATCCAGTAGCAGGTCCCAAGTGGGATAATAACCTGGGTCATAGACAGCATATGCAGGATTTAAGGGAACTGATAATTACTGGAATTCGAGACTCATTTCCCAAGAGATAAAATATAAATAAGGCTCTAGAAATTAGACAGGAAAAAGATGAATCCCCACCGTAGTTTCTAGAAGACCTTAAGGTGGGGATGAGGAAATATTCAGGGATGAACCCCAAGGATCCTGAAATGGAGAGCACCCTAAAGCTACACTTTGTCTCCAATTCTTGGCCAGACATTAATAAGAAATTGCAGAAGATTGATGGGTGGAATCGTCAGACCTTGGGGGAATTGTTAGATGAAGCTACTAAGGTATATATAAGAAGGGATGAAGAAAAAGAGAAGCAGAGAGATAAGCAGGAGGAAAGATGAACTAGAATGTTGTTGCAGATGATACAAAGGGCTCAGAGTAAGAGTAGGAGGGGAGTGAGAGGAAATTGGAAGCCCCACTAGGGGCTGCAGAAGATAAGGGGAAAGAAAAGTGACTTTTGTTGCTGGACTTGTGGGAAACCTGGCCATTTTTTCCAGAGAATGCCCGCAACAAAAGGAGGAAGAGAGGGTGTTATCCCTAGTAGAGCTGGAGGACTAAGGATGTCAGGGGCTTAATGAAGGATCCCACCTAGAGCCCTTGATAAATTTGAAGGTGGGACCCAAAAAGGAGGAGATGGTATTTTTGGTTGATTCAGGAGCAGCCCGAACTTCAGTGACACAAGTGCCAGTAGGGGTTATCACCTAAAACTATAATGATTTGGGGGGTAAAAGGGGAAAATTTCTTGGTGCCTGTGTCTGAACCACTAGTAAAAGAATCTGAGGGACCTGAAGTAGTAGGGCAATTTTTAATAGTCCCCGAAGCAGGAGTAAATTTGTTGGGGAGGGATTCGATAACAAAGCTCTCCATCAGTCTTATGCCAAGGGGCTCTCTACTGGTTCCCCTTTGAACATATGTAATGAGGGAAGTAGAAAAGCAACAAATTAGCCCTGAAGTATGGGCAGACTGCAAATCCAGGGCGGTTATCTGTAACTCCAATTCGGATAACTTTGAAAGAACCATATGACATTGTTCGAGGCCGGCAATATCCAATCCCATTTGAAGGTAGGAGGGGACTGAAGCCAGTCATAGAGAGACTACTCAGCACAGGACTGATCAAGCCTTGCATTTCAACATATAATACCCCCATACTCCCCATTAGGAAGAAAGATGGGACATAGTGGATGGTTCAAGATTTAAGAGAGATAAACAAAATAGTGTTTCCCTCTCACCCCGTAGTCCCAGATCCTTATACTATCTTGGGAAGAATCCCTGAAGTAGTGCCTGGTTTAGTGTAATAGATTTAAAGGATGCATTTTGGAGTTGCCCTCTCTCTGAGGATTGTAGAAAGCTTTTTGCATTTGAATGGGAGGACCCAGACACAGGAGGAAGCACCAGTATGGTTGGAGTGTGCTGCCCCAGGGATATACAGAGTCACCAAATCTATTTGGGCAAATATTGGAAAGAATATTAGAAAAATTTGAGAGCCCAGTCATGGGGGTGCAGGTTCTACAGTATGTGGATGGTCTTCTTGTGGCTGGGAAGAAAAAGAATGATCTCACTCAATATAAGCTTGTTAAACTATTTGGGATCACAGAGATAATTTCTTTAGAGAAGTTACAATTTGTGGAAAAGGAAGTAAAATATTTGGGCCACTTTATAAGTGAAGGGAAAAAGAGATTAGATCCCATTTGCATAGAGGGAATTCTTCAGACCACTAAACCAGAAATTAAGTGGAAGTTTTTGGGACTAGTAGGATATTATAGAAATTGGATTAATGAATATGTCTTACTGACCAAACCATTGTATACCTATCTATTAAAAGAAAAACCTGACAAAATTTGGTGGGACCTAGAAGGGGAACAAAACTATGAACAACTTAAATGGCCCTTGATGTCAGCTCCTGTGCTATTACTACCATCATTAGATAAGCCTTTTCACTTGTTTGTGAATACCAAAAAGGGCATGGCCCTTGGGGTACTGGCCCAGATAAGGGGAGGACAGGGACTTTCTATCAAAGATCTTGTATCCAGTGGCAAAAGGATGGCCAGCATGCATTCAAGCAGTTTCAGCCACTGCCCTCTTGGTAGAGGAAAGCTGAAAGCTGACCTTTGGGGACAGTCTTATTGTAAGTGTCCTGCATCAGGTTCGGTCCATCCTAAATTAAAGAGCTGGGAGGTGGTTGACTGATTCTAGGATTCTGAAATATGAAGCAATAGTATTAGAAAGGGATGATCTGGTGCTTTTGCAAGATTCAAATCTTAATCCAGCTAATTTCTTGGCTTCTCCTCCCCTGGAGAGCATGTATCTCTTGAAAATGAATGTTTGGATATAATAGATTATCAAACAAAAATTAGGAAAGATTTACAAGAAGGCCCCTTGTTGAAGGGTGCCTAATGGTTTATAGATGGTCCTCACGAGTGGTGGAAGGAAAAGGAAGAATGGATACACTATTGTTGATGGGGAAAGCTTGTCCCTAATTCAAGCTAGCTCTCTGCCAAAAGATTGGTCAGCCCAAACTTATGAATTATATGCGCTAAATCAAGCATTAAAATTGCTCCAAGGGAAGAATGGGACAATATATACTGACTCAAAATTTGCTTGGGAGGTTGTTCATGTGTTCGGGAAAATCTGGGAAGAAGGAGGCTTGGTAAACAGTAAAGATAAAGGATTGGCACATACAGCATTGATCACTGAAGTACTAACCAATCTTATGCTTCCCAAGACCATTGCTGTGGTCCATGTTAAAGGGCATCAAGCTGGGAGCTCGTTTGAAGCTAAAGGAAACCACCTAGCAGATGAGGAAGCAAAGCAGGTAGGAGAGGAGGAATCTATGAATTTTGAGGGTATGATGGTACTAATTCCCATATATCCACTTCAATTGCCTCCACCATCCTTTACCCTGGAAGAGAAAAAGAAAGTTTTGAGGCTCAGAGCTCAAGAGGGTGATGAAGGATACTGGTTCCTACCTGATGGAAGAGAGGTACTGATCACAGCAGATATGAGACATGTGCTTCAATACTTACACCAGGGCAGCCACTGGGATGTCCAAAACCTGTGTGATGCAGTATTGACAAAGTATAACACTAGACCATAGCTCAACAGACTGTTAAAGGCTGCCTTGTCTGTCGAAGCATGAACAAGGTAGCCCAGCGGCGAGCCCCAGAAGGAGGAAGGCCTCCTGGCATAAGACCCTTCCAAAGCATACAGGTGGACTTCATGGAGCTACCACTAGTTGGGCATCTCAAATACTTGCTGGTCGTAGTGGACCATTTAACATCATGGGTAGAGGCCTTTCCCCTCACGCGAGCGACCACTTCAACAGTCGTGAAAATACTCCTTGAGCATATAATTCTGAGGTATGGGATGGTGGAAAGAATAGATTCTGATCAAGGTACTCACTTCATGGGCAAGATCCTCCAATCTGTGACCCAGATTTTAGAAATATCTTGGGATTTACATACCCCATGGCATCCACCATCGTCAGTAAGGTAGAGAGGATAAATCAGGAAATAAAGACGCAACTAACAAAATTGATATTAGAGACCACAATTGCCCTGGACCAAGTGCCTACCCCTTGCCTTGTTAAGAATTAGAACAAAGACTCGTAGAGATATAGATTTATCACCCTATGAATTGTTGTATGGTCACCCTTTTCCAGGAAAACCCCAAACTTCCTTAGACCCAATATTTGAGACCAAAAAGATGTTTTTAAGAAAGTATGTTATGTCATTAATACAACATTTGAAAGCTTTACAATTAAAGATTCCTCCTTTAGGGTTCGTGGTACATAAATATCAACCTGGAGACTGGGTCCTGATCATGGAAGGAGGATAAGCTGACTCCGACCTGGGAGGGGCCATTCCAGATCCTCTTGACATCGGACACTGCTGTGCATAGGAAAGAGAGGGGCTGGACTCACCATACTAGAGTCAAAGGGCTGGTGAATGCACTGAAGGAGTGGACAACAAAACTTGATCCAGAGAATGAACTGAGACAGACTTAAAAGGAAATAACGAATCGTGTCTGCAAGTTTCTGTTGTTTTGTTTTTTTGTTTTTTGCTGAGGCAACTGGGGTTAAGTGATTTGCAGAGGGTCACTCAGGTAGGGAATGTTAAGTGTCTGAGGTCAGATTTGAACTCAGGTCCTCCTGATTTCAGAGCTGGTGCTCTATCCACTGTACCACCTAGTTGCCCCTCTGTTGGGGTTTTTGATTTGGGGAATCATATTGGGACTTTTACTTTTCTCCTTGGATAAAATATTCTGTTGGACAGTGCTCCTCCGACTTAGAAATATAACATACTATTTGGAGGAATGGGGGTGGAACCAAACTTGCGAGGTCAGGGACTGTACATTACACCCATATATTTAGTCCTCTTCCTTCCCTTTGTAACCCCTATCACCAATCCATTGTTAGGAAAGGAAAACAATTTTCAAAACTTGATACAAACAATTGCCGATACCTTTTACATTAGGGACTGTTGGATTTGTGGAGGGCTTCAGCAGTTTGATCAATGGCCCTGGTTGTACATGCCACTAAGTCCGGCCTGGCTTTTGAGTGAAAGGGCAGAAGTCCATGATGGAACAGGATTTTAGTGAGAACAGGAAGAGTACCAATGGTCCCTGACTGAATTAGTCCCCGGCAGATATTGTTTGAATCAAACTGGCAGGGGGACAGTGGTTAGGAAATAGCACCTGTGATTGGACCTATTCAGTAGAGACTAGCATAAAACACCTTGATTGTAGCCAATATAAACTTAGATGGAACACAACCCATGTCCAGTGCAATGATGATGAGTGGCTCCCATGTACTAACTCTGGGTAGGAATTGGATTATTGTCAATTTCCACCATGCCAAGATTTGGATTGGCCACCAGATCATTGTGAGACCATTTTACTGTCCAAGGATGGACAGGGCAATCCATGTGGGCCTTGGCAGATAGCAGACTGTATGAGATATGAGGAGAGAAGAGTTCTAATTTGGCCCTGGTATAATTGGGCAATCTGGTCTGGAGTAAAGAGGATAAATCAAAGTCCGGAATTTTACAATGTGATTTTAGAAAGAAACAACAGCTATGGAGATGTCAGTATCTAAATGAGGCCTGGATTTCTTACAAGTAGGTGGCCCATTGGGAAGTATAGATTTATAATATTTTATTTGTTTATATATATTTATATATATATGTATATATTTATAATATTTTATGATGCATAATAGAACAATTATTTTTAATAAAAAGCACCACGTGCTGAAAGGACAATATTGGATTTGTGGTCAAACAGCACATACATATCTTCCTTTGAACTGGGATGGAATTTGTTACATTGGGCTAGTAAGACCAAAAGTTTTCTTTCTCTCCGAAACAGTTGATGGGCAATTGGGAATCCAGCTTTATGATGGCCTACACAGAGAAAATCGGAAGAATTGATACTTCTCTTATTCAGACCAGGGATGCCAATGGGTGGTGAAAGACCTGGCCTCCAGAGAGTATTATTAAAGAGTATAGGCCAGTGACAAGGGCCCAACATGGTAGTTGGGGGATATCGAACCCCAATATATATATTGAAGAGATTAATACGACTACAGGCAGTATTAGAAATTGTAACTAACCAAAAGGCTAAGGCTTTAGACTTGTTGGCAGACCAGGCCACTCAAACAAGGGAAGCTGTTCCACAGCACCGATTAGTATTAGACTATTTATTGGCAGAAGAAGGGGGAGTTTGCAGAAAGTTAAATTTATCCATTTGTTGTATGCAAATAGATAACAACAGACAAGTGGTGAAGGAGATTACTAAGAACATTAGGAAACTTGCTCACGTTCCTGTCCAAACTTGGAAGTCTCCTTTCACCAACAATTGGTGGTCTTGGTTTGGAGATAGTTGATGGGAACAGCTTCTATGGTATGTAAAATATATATGTATACATACATATATATATACATATATATACACATACACACACACACACACACATACACAGAGACACACACACACACACATCTTTAACTATCAGCTAGAGTATAAGGAGCCTAGTAGGCCTCAGTTGGTCCTCCCAGAGGTTCTCCCATGATAGGGAGAAAGGAGACAAGAACATACCATTTAAGTCCTAATCATCCAAAAAAGGGAATGAAATTGTTGCAGCCAATCAAAAGGGTAAAGGGAGGGGTTAATGATTTTTGAAGGTGGGGAGGGAATAAAATTGTGTGTGCACCTAGGTGAGGCTCTCCTCCCTCCCGAGTACTTCCTTTTTGCTCTGGGGCTGTTGAACCACCTGAATTTCATGAAATTGTAATTAAATATTTTTCTGCTTTCCATTTTGAGAGACCTCTGAGTAGTCATTTTGGGTGAGGGTTTGCACATCCCACACAGTGACTTGCCTGGATTCATACATTTAATTGTTCATCTTTCATTTTGGAAGAGGACCAACGCTTTGACCCCTAAATAAACTGGATTTAAGTGAGGCAGAGTAGTACAAAGTCATCAGCCTCACTTTCTCTTCCAGAGTCTTCAGAGTGGTAGTAAGTCAGGACAACTTGTGATGATTCTAGGTAGGGTGAATGACACTGGTATCTTAAATGTCTAACCAAGCTCTGAGCACTCCAGGGTGCCTGCTTCAGCTGCCTTCACAGCCAATAGAAAAAATGGTTTCTCATCTGCCCATTCCTACATATTTGGGGTAGGACATCCTCCTAACTCTCTGACAGATCTAAAGCCTCAATCTGGTTTAGTCCATCTACTAAGATAGTTCTTGGAGCCACAGGTGAGAATTGGGTGAAAGATGAATACCAAAGGCAGATTGATGTAAACTGTGTCCTTGATTGTGTGTCCCCTGATCATGGGGGGAGGGGGGAAGAAGGCTGGAGACACCCCAAATCTCAAAAACCCTCCCGTCTAGATAGGAGGGGACCCACCCACCCACCCACAGGCAAACTTGCAGTTCAATCAGAAATCTTGGCCTAGGGCATAATCACTGCCCTTTACAGAAACTAGCCCATAATTTTCCCAGCCTGAAGCCTTATAAAGCAAAATAAAAGGATGATGTGGAAACCCAATCTTTGTTGATTCCTACAAGGGAAAAAACTCACTGTGCTACTGCTCAGTGTAAGCTCACCTTGGCTAATTCTTATCAGGAAAAAGGCCCACTAAGCCATGCTCAGAGTTAACTAATCTTTGCTAATAACCCACCTTTACTTCTCCCCTTTCTGAACTGTTCCACTAAGAAAGCTGCTTCTCTTTTATAATAAACCCATTTTGCCATAAACCTCTTGCCTTGTTTTGGGAGGGTTTGTGGATTCCTCCACAAAGCCCATGACTGGCCAAAAGGGAGTCCCTTCACCCCTCTTCTCACACCTCATCAAGATGAGCAGCCCTCAAGAGAGTTTGGCAAGCCCTCATTGCAGAAGTGCTAGTCCTTCCTGAGCACCCCATATACTCCAACACAGCTAGTATGGGAAGACAAGGAACTTGATTCCAGGTCCTGATCTTTGAATTAGCTCTCTATATTGAGAGAGGTGATTTATTAGGACCCCTATTCTATTCCAATTAGTATTAATCAGTTTGATATTTTACCTAAATCATAAAGAAATAAATGTTAAGTTTTAATAGTAGACTTCAAATTTTAATGTGGCATCCACCACTTGTTTACCATGCTTTGATTCTTTGGAAAGTCTCCCAACTTATTTTTGTCCCTCTGAACCATGTCTTGTCCAACATGAGCAGCAGGTGGCTCATTTTACAATAAGTTGAATCAGCAGCTATGTCCCATGTTTCACCCAACCTGTGACCCATCCCACTTCACTTGGTGACATGTCATTTTTAGCTGATATATCATGTTTAGCCTTCAAAAAAAAGTTTATTAACCAATGGGATTTCATATTTTGTGTTGCCTCTCCAGAATGTATAAGTATTGAACTCAGTGTCAAACTATAAAAACAAGGGCCTAGGGAACAAGAACATCTTAGATTATGAAAAAGACCTGAGATCCACTTCAGTAGAAAGGATTAAAGACACTTTAATAAAGTGCTATTGGCTTGGAGTTCTATCTCAGTTATTTTTTTTGTAGACTAGACAATTTCATACCCTACAATATAACATGCTGTCTCTCTGGAAAACTTTTTTTTGGGGGGGAGGGGCAGAGGAATAAAAAAAAAAAGGCAGAAAGGAAAGCAAGTAACTTTCATTGGAAATGGCTTAATACACAGATTTAATTTTCTTTTGATTAAAATACTAGAGCAAAACAATGGCAGTAAAATTTCTAAGCCATAAAATGTTATGGTATTTCAAAGGATAAAATATTTAGTTTTGACAAAATGGTGTTATTCACTTTTTTCTTTACTATTTCAGTACCATAATTCTAATGAACTGGGGGGAAGGATAAGATACTCAATATTACAATTTGCTTATTTCAGAACAATAAGACATATTTGATTTCTTAAAAATGTATTTATTATTTTTCTCAGATACAGCAAGTATGCAAGGTTTCTAATAAAACAATTAGCAAAGTTTGCAAAACAGTTCACCTGCTCTTTCAAATAACTTCTAAGTCCAAAAATCAGTGCAGGCTGAATACAGAACAGAATATTCTGCCCCTTCAATGTAAATTTGCATTACAGGCAAGATGTAAAGTATTTACTTTAGAGAAAATCTTTAAAAGTCAGCTAGGTAGCAAGTGTAGATATAGGACCAGGCCTAAATCAGGAAGACATTTTCCTGACTTCAAATCTGGCCTCAGATACTTAATAGCTATGTGACTCCAAGTCACTTACCCCTGTTTGCTTCAGTCCCTCATCTGTAAAATGAACTAGACATGGAAATGGCAAATCATATTAGTATCTTTGCCAAAAAAAAAAAAAAACAAAAACAAAACAAAAAACTCCAAATGGGGTCAGGAAGAATCAGACATGACTGAAATGATTGAACAACAACAACTTTTAAAAATTGAAGAGCTAGAAGTCAGAGAAAAAGGATTAAAATGTGTACTTCTAGAAGAGTTCTAAACATAAATACACTAAGATTTCCTTCCATTTTACCCTAAACTGTGAGTTTCATCTTACCCAAACTTTGGTGAATTTTTGTTTTTTTTGCAATTGTGATAATACAGATTTAAATTATTATATTTTATTAGTCCATTTCCTTGCTTTGTTGTGCCTGTGTCAGGTTCCCTCAGTTACTATCTGTTTCCCTCAGTTACTGTCTCAGTCTCCCTCAGTTACTGTCTGTTTCTCTCAGTTGCAGTATCAGTCTCCCTTAATTGCTGTTTCAGTCTCCCTTAATTGCTCTGTCCCAGAACAGAAATCCCCACTTCCTGACCTTCAGAAATAATTGGACTCACATTCCAAAGTAATCATGAAACCTCCAGATGGCCAGCCTCCACTTCCCCCTTATCTGTAGTCTTCTTTGCCAAGGCATCCTTCACTCCCTACCTGTCAGAACTGAATTTATGGTTTCCTTGGACACCAGATGTGCTCAGCTGTTCCCATGAGTTCTTTGTTTCCCCCTGGGCCACTGAGATTATAAAACTAGTGTTCCTGAGAAATGAGGTGCTGAGTACTTTGTATTCAGTCGGCTTATATCACTGTGTGTCAGTCTCTGGGCTGGACTTGAGACATGAGTCCCACCAGTCCTGATCCATAACTATGGATTCTGAACTCTCAGTTAACATCAATAAAGCATTACCTAATTTCCACTGTGTGATACTGCCTCAGTTTCTCCCTGAGCATTACATTTGGAGGCTTCCCAGCAAGATCTGAGATCTGGGACCAGTATTGCACATGGAAAATAGCAGGTCTCCTTCTGGAGTCTTGGGGCGGCTGGATTTGGGCTCTTTGGTTAGGGAAGGCCGGCTCTCTGGCTAGTTCCAGAGTCCCACAAGGAGAGTAGCTTCAGCTGCAGCAAGACCTCAGGAAGGACACCTCCATTCAGCCAAAGAGAGTCTTTTTGAAATTCCTGCAGGGTAAGTTCGGTCTGTCTGTGTGTCTGGGGTGTCGACACATCTGTCTGGTCTCGGAACACATGTTGAGGAAGTTGGAATTAGGAGTTGATGAACTCTCAGCTAATTGCCCCCTCATGGAGTCCCAGTGACATTACGAGGACACTCCTGATGTCACCTGGTTAAAAAAAAATTCGGGGGGCCTGGGTATTTTCTAAGTACCTGTTGGCTTTAGCTTGGGAGAAAAAAACATCTCTGAGTTCCTAAGCAATCTCTGTGGAGAGAATAGCATCCTGAAATCCCAGGAGCTTCTTTGAAAAGCTCAAATATCTAAAGAGGGAGTGATGGTTACCTTAGAAGCCTCCCCTTGAGGAATGGAAATTTGCCTTTCCCTTCTCGGTATCTGTGAGAGTTGAAAGTTTAAAAGCCTCCCCTCTACTCTCACTGCTTTCCCGAGAAGAGTAAAAGTTTGCTTTCTCTGTGTTTTGTCTGTCTGTTTGTGGCTTTAAGTTTCCCTCCCCTCTCGGCAATCCCGTGAAGAGCAGTCTGGCTTATTTTATGTGTGAATCTGTCCGTCTGATCTGTCTTGTGGCATGAACTCCCAGCTTTCCTGAGAGGAGAGTCTCGTAAATGTCTGTGTAATTAGTGTTTGAGAGATCTCCCTGTGTGTTTTGGATTAAAGAGCTCTGATGTGTGTGTGTTGGGTGTTTGGGAAACTCCTATAAGCTTTAAGAACAGGGATTGGGAAATTTGGCAATTGATCATTTCAATGTTAAAAATGCTTGGGTTTTAAAATTTCTTGTTGGAATTGTGTTTGCATTAATTTGAAACTAGCAGGAACAGAAAAAGTTTGGCTATTTTAAAATGCTAGCGGAGAAGTTTCCCCTCCCCTCCCCCCAAAAAACCTGCTAGAAGGAAAACTGGGAAGAGTCATAATAGTGGCAATAAATTATTCTTTACAGAGATAACAGCTCTGCCTGGAGAGAGGCAGAGAAAGAACAAAGAAAGTGGATGTTAATTAGTGTTGGAGGTAAAAAAAAACTTGGGAGAAAAAGTTTTGGAAACTGCAGTTTAAAATTGTATATGTGTGTGTATGTGTATATATGCATACAATTAAATGGTAAATTGGTTTGTCTGCAACATTCAATTGGAATTTAGGGAATTTATTTAAGTGAAAAAAAAAGCCATATCCTTTTGGACTTAAGGGTATTTAGGTTTTATAATTATTGTTGCCTTGTGCATGCTAGATTGTTTATTTTGGGTATAAGATCTTAGAAATTTGTCTAAATATTGAACCATCAATGCTGTAAGAAGCTTTTTAAAAGCTGTATTTGATTTGATTTCAGATTGATAATAGCTTGTTTGAAAAAGTCCTGATAATTTCTGTTACCTTCTAAAACATGCTGGGTAATTGGTAAGCATTATGACTTATGCTTTAACTTCTATCAACTTTGATTTTGAACATGTGTGTGAGTTTTGTAGAATTATTTAGATGTTCACTAAATTGTGAATCTTGAAAGTTTTGAAGGAAAAGGAAAGGGGAAAGAGACAGGAGATAAGAGATGGGAAAGAAGGGAGAGTATTTTGTGTGTATTTGCGAAGATTGAAAAGAGGGAAACGGCATGTAGAAGAAAGTGAAGAGGACTTAGGAGAAGAATAAAAAGGGTTAGAAAGGTATTTGGGAACAGAGAAGAGAAAGAGAAGGATTGGGCATTCTAAAAGTTGAAGGAAAATTACAGTTGAATGGGGGAGGGAGAAACGGGAAGATTCTTTCTCGAAGGATGAAGTTTAACTCCCCCCCCCACACTTTCAGCTGCTTCTTTTGAAATGGAAATAAACTTGGCTATTTGTTTGCTTAAGGTTTAAGGAATATGATAACAAATGTGATCTATAATTTGGTAAGGTTATTTCCAAAAGTTTAATTGATGTTTTTAATTGATTCTTCTATGTGACAATAGGATATTCTGTATGAGTTTTAATTGATTGTATTGAGTCATTTTAAAATTGTATTCACTGTCTGAAGGGATTTTGAGAAAATTAGTTTTTGCCTTTTGTGCCTCTGACTACGTTTCTGTTCTGGACAATATGTAATTTGGAATTTTTATGTATTGGGTATTTTAAAAGCAAAATGATCTGTAATATTCACCTTATGAAACATGTATTTGATATGAAAGTTAAGTCCCAGAAAGTTCATGGGACAAATTTCTTACTGTTATCAATATAATGTCTTGGTAAATGCCTGTTTAGGATTCATCTGAAACTCTGGTTAATGGAATTTGTTATTGGAGGTAAAATTTCTTGGGCTTGTAGCTGATGTTGTTTAGGATTTTAAAGTTCCATCTTCTATAAGTTACTGGGACAATTACCTGGAGTAAAACTGAGTTAAGGCTATTTTATTCTGTGTCCTGTATGTGCTGAAGTCTCAATTTTGACTGATTATGTTATGTTATAGCCATGTCCGTGTTTTTCCTCCTGTAATTAATTTCTATGATCAGAGCAATAGTCAATAGAAATCATTGCTGCAATTTAATTGTCATACCTTGCTGTTTCCAATCTGACTTTCTGTAATCATTATATGTAATCATTCTGCTTAGGCACATGAGTATTTAGCCTGGTCATCTGTCTGTTACTGGATATTTGTGTCTGTAGGTATTCAGATCCTTAAAAGTTTCTGCATAATGAGAGGACAATTAGCACAGTTGTCTGTGAGATCTAACTGCATTTTGTTATCAACCTGAGAGCAGTTTGTCTGCCTGTGAGACAAGCCTGTCTGTTGCTATGCTGGTTTCTCCTCATTTTGTGAACCAGTCTTTCTGTCTCAGCCTGTCCTAGCCTTTATTTGTTAGATTTGTTATTTTTTGTTCTAGATTTTGGTTAAGTTTACAGCCTTACTGACCTGTGTCTAGGACTTGGACCCTGACTGCCTGCTCCCACCACACTCAGCCCCCTCCCTGGCGAGAAGTTCGATTCGCCCTCTCTTGGCCTGAATGGGCTTCTTAAAGAGATATCACCCCTCTCTCAGCCCGAAGCACTTCTTAAAGAGACATCGCCCTTTTTTCCTGAATGGACTTGTTCATGATTTGAGGGAACTGAGGGTTGAAAACCTGACTGTAAACTCTGTATATTACTGTATAATGCCCTGTTACTGTATAATCCTGATTGAATTCCCTGTTAGTGTGTATCTGTATAATTCTGATTGGGTTTTCTAGTGCTGTATTTTGGATTTAGGGATAGAAAATGTTGGGTTAAGACTGTAATGTATAATTTGTATCTGCATTGTCAAATTGATGACAATGTTCCCCTTCGAATAAGGGATCTTGCATTCTAGAGTGGAAAACCCCTTACTATACTAGCCTGTTATGTGGGATGGGCTTGACAACTAGAGCCCTATTTACTCCTCCTTGGATGATTCCTTCAGTGGGAAAAACAAAAGGAGGGAGGAATGAGAAATAATAACCAGGAAAGCTAGTGGATTTTTCCCAAAATACTCGAAATGGGAACCACTAGTGCCCCTTAGTTTCCTATTTTATTTGACCTTAGGTACTTCTGCCCCATCCCCAACCCACCAATTTAAATGGAAGCCCCTACAGCAGTCCATTTTTCATTTTTTCTTCCTGCTTGGTTTATCATTTAAACCCCCAACTGGCCTGTGATTGCTGGTTCTGCTTTAACTTTGAACCCCCTTATTCTGTTGGAATGGCCCTGGCAGACTCAGTTTCTGGGACCATTTTCTGATTCCTGACAGTCTCTCTGATCCACTCTCCAGTCCTGTAATCCCAGTCACTTAGCATTTCAGCATCCTATGTTGCAGTTTGCTTATTATGCCTCTGGGTTCGTGGGTGCCTGCCTTGGTGGTCTGACACAGTGCACACTGACACTCTGACACTCTGATCTGTAGCAGTGTTCCCCAGCCTGTCTGCTGTTCTGGGTGGGGACAGGTGAAGCAATTTTGGGCTTCCCCCTTCCCCCTTGGAGTCTCTGACGACCTGTGCAGCCCTAAAGGGGCTAACACAGGCTGCCTTGGGCACTGCTCCCTTGGCAAGCAGAGAGTTAAGTGCACAAACCACTGCAGACCTAACATTGCACTGCCCATCTCAGACTGGGTTCCCTGGCTGAGATGGAGCTCCAGAACTGCAGAGGACCTGACAAGCTTGCAACAGGGAGGACTATAGAAGGCTGTTAAACAGCTCTGGGGCTATCAGGGAGAGACTTGCCATCGCCATAGGTCCCTGCACTTCTTCTAGTTTTAGTATCTGCTCCTGGTAGGATCAGTTACAATTGTGGTGCTGAAACCTTCCAGGTATCTGAGGGCAGGTGATTCAATGATTTGAATATTCAGAAAAGAGAGTGTGGAATGTTGTGCCTGTCTCAGTTTCCCTCAGTTACTGTCTCAGTCTCCCTCAGTTACTGTCTCAGTTTCCCTCAATTGCTGTTTCAGTCTTCTTAATTGCTCTGTCCCAGAATAGCAATCCCCACTTCCTGACCTTCAGAAATAATTGGACTCACATTCCAAAGGAATCATAAAACCTCCAGATGGTCAGCCTCGACCTACCCTTATCTATATATGACCCAGATGAGTAGTCTTCTTTGCCAAGGCATCCCTTACTCCTACCTACCAGAACTGAATTCATGGTTTCCTTGAACACCAGATATCTCTCAGCTGTTCACATGAGTTCTTTGCTTCCCCTGGGCCATGGAGATTATAAAACTAGTGTTCCCCATCAATGAAGTGCTGAGTACTTTGTATTCAGTTGGCTGACATGCTGTCAGCCTAAAGTCTCTGGCCTGGACCAACAGTCCAGGGTGCTTTGAGACATGAGTCCCACCAGTCCTGATCCATAGCTATGGATTCTGAACTCTCAATTAACATCAATAAAGCATTACCTAATTTATACTGTGTGATACTGCCTCAGTTTCTCCCTGAGCATTACAGCTTCTCCCCACAAAACTATAATAAGAAAATGCAGTTGTCTTTAGGAAGGTTACAGGTAAGTAGTCCAGGATGGTAGTTTGGTTTTTTGCTATTGTTGTTGCTGCTTTTCCTCCAATGCCCTTTCCAAGTCAGTGTGAAAAATCTATGACTCATGAAATTCACTGTTATGTAGCAAGAAGATTAACTAGCATATCCTAAAGTCCTAGGCCTTTTCAAATAACAGCAAGCAAGTTCTTACAGGAACCATCTCACTCTATCCATGTTACAGAAGAAAAAATTATATCTGGTCCAATGACAGATACATACATACTCACAGAACTGTGTTTAGAACTCAGACCCCTAATCCTTCAATCTATACTGCATCTTTCCAGAGACTATTCTAAGCAACATTGTTTTTTTAGTATAACTCTTAAACTGAGTGTGTATGATGTGAAATTGTGGGTGAGTAAAGAGAGTTAAGGAGGGGTGAGAGGAGGAATGCAGGGAAGATGCTTAGGCACTATTCTCCATGCAAGCAGAATTGGAAAGCTCAATGTGGAAAAGTAACTCAAAGTAATCAGAGATATCTTTGAGTGGTAAGTAGTACTTGAGAAATGTTGGTCACATTTCATAGTCATCCCTTCATTAGTCTATATTTTTATGATATTGAATAATATGGGCTAGATTTAACAGGGAGAAATAAGAGGTATATGTATTTCTAAACTGGTAAAGACTAGGTGAAGTGGATCTTCAAGTAAAAGAATTTTTTTGCTTGAGTAACAAGAAAAAAAAAACAAGAAAAAGTTATTTTTTACAGAACCTAAAAAATAAATCTTTCTACTTAAATTCAAAAAGTAATTAACTAATTACAAATGTCAGTTTGTATTTTACTTGCATTAACTCTAAAAGTCCTTAAAATATAGTTCTTATTAGATGATTTTTTTAAAAATTCTGTAATATTTTAAATGATACAAACTCTTGACAAATGAGGGTCTCCCCAACCATTATCTCTGCTTTCCCCCTTTCCAATTTGGCATGTTATTTTACACTTTTACTAATTTCATGTCCATAAGTTCTTTACAAAGACATATTTTTCTAATGAATATGTTCCTTGTTTTTTTCTGTCAAATATCATCTGGACAGAGCTTAAATAAAATACCGTTCTTGTAACCAGAATAATCTTGTACAAAGATAATGAAAATTATTATGTGTTTTGGCCAATAGAAATGTGTCTATTTAGAGGCTCAAATGTGGGGTTCATTCGAAGTAAAAAAAAAACTTTATCTCAAATTTGAGTTTTTTTTTCCTACCCAATCTATCAGAAGAACTAATTACTTCAACTACTGCTTAAGACAAACAGAGACCCAGGAAAGACCTTAAGCAAGATTGGCCCATAGTATCTGGAATAATCTCTAGTGTCCAGACCTACGTCTTGCCCCTGGACTCAGAGAAGTGGAGGAGCCCAGTGAAGCTGCCTATCCTCACTTAAAACCAATTCAATTGCAAGTCAAGACATCACTCTCCAGAAGTTACCAGCCCCTTGGGAACAACAAGGTACTTAAAGGTCAATTGTTGTTTATTTTTTTCTTTTAAGCAAGAAGACTAAAAACTATGTTTTTATGAATAATGGATATGTTAAAATAGGGCTGACATCTTAATTGGTCTTGAATAACCCTAAAATGGTTCTCCAAATCTTGAGTATGGTCATCTAAAAAAACCAGTCTGCCTATGCAGAATGGGAATATTTCCAAATAAGTAACATTATATACACTCCCCCAAAATATGGAATGATGTTAGTTGTTTTAGTTAAGCATAGACAGTTATGTTCAGTATTAGAATTTTTCTCTGTATTTTTCAAATGAGTAAATATAGTTCCTCAATGAAAAGTTCGTTGTTCCTCATACACTGATAAAAAACTTAAATATTTGTAAAATAAAATTCACTGTGAATGGGACTGATTGGATGAAGCTTTCTCAGTATTAGGACTAGGCCTAAATCACATGATCCCTATTCCCAGAGCCAGAAGATAAGGTCTTGAACTCCAGGAAGGACCCTGAGAAGTCACATGATCTCTAAAAGGTCCAACAGGAAGTTACAGGAAGTGATGTGACCTGTGGGAAGCAGACAACATTGATGACCATTGGTCAAAGATGGTTACCTCCTTTTAGTCTATCCAATGAAAAGCTCGGTTCTTTTGCTTCTTAAATCTTGGACAAGTGGAAGCTGGCCAGGTTCCAGGGGCACATGGCGGGAGTTGGGATGGCTCCCTGGTGTGTCTGGGCCTCTCCCTGCAGGGATTAAATAAATGCTTTCCTTTTGTACCTTAAAATGTCTCTGATTAGTTAATTTGGGAAAGGGGGTCTAGCACCCATCCCACACAATTGTAAATAAATGATACATTAAATATGGCCATGGAGTTTTTAAATTCAAATTTATCACTTTATTATTTCAAACTTTGAACCCACTGGGACTTTATCTTAACGGTATGCTGGGTCCCCAATGCCATGGTCAGGATTGCAGGTGAAAGAGATAGTAATTGCATATCGAGTACCCCAATGGACTTTCTCTACCCGATGGAGATTTTCTGAACCTGAGGTGAAGAAGGAGACTCGACCTAGAAGAAGTAGAAAGCAAATATCATTACTGAAGACAGGGAAGATAACAATTGAAGGATGACTGACTATTTGAAAAATGCTGTCATTTGCACCACTGGATTATGTGTGTATGTTGGGGGTGAAGGAGGGCTCCCATAAAAATAACTAATTTCATTTAATGAGGGCTACTAAAAAGAGTTAATATGCAGAGGACAAAATGTGTTAATTTTACGTGAGAAAATCAAATAAAGGAATGAAAGAAAACAAACCCAGAGAAAAGGTAGAAACACAAATTCTTTTTGGGAAAAAGCACAAGACTAGAATGATCTAGGTTTTAGACTGTATACTGATATTTTTAAAAATCTAGATTTTGGAGGGATTATAGGATTTTGGCAGCTTATTAGAATCTAGATGAAGCTAGATACTGTATTAAGACCAAAAATGCAAAAGGTACTACTACATTCAAGAAATTATAAATGAAAATTGCCAAGGACTTAGAACCAGAGAGCAAAGTAAAAAGAGAAAGAAACCACTAGTTACTTCTTGAAACCCCCTTAATATAAAATAACTTCCCAGAATATTATAACAAAAATCTAGAGCATTCAGCTCAAAGAAAAAAATATTACAAGCAGTCAAAAGAAAGAGTTCAAGTCCCAAGGAGTCACAGGCAAAACTACCTAAGACTTAACAGCTGCCACTTTGGAGAGGTGAGCTTAAAATCTCCAAAAGGCAAAAAGAAAAAGCCTTACAAACCAAGAATTATCTACTATTGAAAAACAAGTACACTTATACACTCTTGATAGAATTGTGAACTAATCCAGCCTTTCTGGAAATCAATTTAGAAATATACCCCAAATCAAAATATACATATATATTCTTTGACCCAGAAAGACCAATATTAGGTTTATATCCCAAAAAGACTAAAGAAAGAGCAGAGGAATCATGTTTACAAAAATATAACAAGACTTTTTTTGTGATGGCAAAGAATTGAAAACTAAAGTATATCCCCATTGTGGAAAATCTAAGAAAACTGCTATAAGAATATAATGTAACATATTATAACACATGAAATGATGAAAAAGATGATTTCATAGGAAACTAGGACTGCTTCTATAAACTGATTTTGAATGGAGCAAGCAGAATTAAGAGAATAATTTATACAGTGACAACATAATAGAGAAAAACAACTTTAAAAGACTTAGAAACTCTTTATCAAAACAATGATAAACTATGAGTCCAGAGGACTCAAGATGAAACATAAAATGGAAACAACATGAAAAACAAACAAAAAATAGAATTTCTTGGAACTTTTAATTGGAAATACTTATTGGCTTCCCAGTGAGAGTTCTGAGTTCATCCTCAGATGCTCCTCTATAAGCTGAGTGATACTGAGGCTCTGGGATACCCAGTAAGTAATGCCATACATCAATTATATGGTCGAATTTAAACACTATCACCACCACCATAATATGTGTAGGAGTTGTTAGGGGAAGGACAAACTCTTAAGTCTTTCTCCTTTGGTTATTAGAAACCAAAAATGGGGAGAAACCAAAATAAGGGAAAAAAAACTGCTGTCAAACATCTTTCCTGTTCAGGTTACTTTTTTGTTGTCATTACCAGTGAGCACACTTTGCTACTTTGTAAGAATGTTTTAAATGAAAAAGCTTATTCCTGGAAAAAAGAATGTCATTTTTATTAAGGTTTTTAAATGCTACACCTAAATTTTCCCCAGTAGCATATGTGGAAAGCTTTTTGGTAATCAGTGATTAGCTTAAAGATTTCTTTGAAAAAAATTAAAATAATGAAGAAAGCCAAACTAATTCTACTTTGAAATTAATTCTATATTCTATTGATTTTATAGTATAATTAATTCTATATTTACTCAAGTCCCCTTTTCAATGCCCTTTAGTAAAATTCTAGAATTCAGTTTTTCTCTAGTCTAGCTTAATTGTCAGCCTGACAAAAGATACTATAATTAAAATGAAAAAATTGCCATCTTCTTGACCATTAGCTCCAGGGTAAATATCAAGACATATGGTGTTATCTTTAAGTTATGAAGTTATTAGCTCTAAGAAACTTATTGTCCCAAAACTATTCTTGAAATACTAAGGAAAACTAACTTTCTCCATGTCAGAGAATCTATTAAGTCTAATTCACTAGAAAAGATTACAGAATACAGATGGATCCCATAAATCAATCAGCATTATTTTATGACAGACAGAAGTAGTCACTAGCTCCATGTAGCTACTAACCTGAAATGCTCAGGTAATCTATTCATAATGTTCCTGTCCCATGTGTTAGCTTTATAATCACAGTGTTTCCCCATTTACCAAGTTCTGTTCTTTGTTATAAGTTTATAAAAATGAGTTATCTCCCCTCCTCAAGATCTCAGACCCTCTTTATTAATAAACTGATAATGCTCGAAACTTTGTTCCTCAGTTTACCTTAATTTCAATCTTAATGTGTATGTATGTATGTATTTTGACATTTGCTGACATGACAGCAAAGTACATGTACTACAAAATGAAAACATTCCAAGAAGTTAAAATAGTAGTCAGAAACAAAGTATGCTTTTAAAAAAACATAGATGTTTGCACACGTATAACCTATTTTGTTTAACATCTCAGGGAGGGAGTTGGGGAGGGAGGAAAGGCAAGAAAGAGGGAGGGAGAGATTGAATATGACAATAAAAACTTTTTTTTTAAATGTTAAAGTTTTTAAATGGATACTCATCAATTGGAGAATGGCTGAATAAATTATGGCATATGAATGTTATGGAATATTATTGTTCTGTAAGAAATGACCAATAGGATGATTTCAGAGAGGCCTGGAGAGACTTGCATGAACTAATGCTAAGTGAAATGAGTAGAACCAGAACATGATACATGGCAACAACAAGATTATACAATGATCAATTCTGATGGACATGACTCTCCTCAACAACGAGATGATTCAAACCAGTTCCAATTGTTCAGTGATGAAGAGAGCCAACTACACCCAGAGAGAGGACTATGGGAAGTGAATGTGGTTCACAACATAACATTTTCACGCTTTCTGTTAATGTCTGCTTATATTTTGTTTTCCTTCTCAGGTTTTTTTTTTTCTTTCTAGATCCAATTTTTCTTGTGTAGCAAGATAACTGTATAAACATGTATTCATATATTGGATTTATCATATATTGTAATATATTTAACAGGTATTGGACTACTGGCCATCTAGGGGAGGGAGTGTGGGGAAGGAGGGAAAAATTTGGAACATAAAGCTTTGCAAAGGTTAATGTTGAAAAATTACCTATTTGCATGTTTTGTAAATAAATAGCTTTAATAAATAAATGAATAAATATCATAAGTAATGATTAGACAGATTTAAAAAAATAAATGTTAAAGTTTTAACATAATTGGAGGAGAAAATAAAATATATTTTTAAAAATATATTTAGGAAAAAGAATAACAAAATTCATCTGAAAGAACAAAAGGTCAAGAATATCAAGGGAGGATAGCTAGGTGGTGCAGTAGATAGAGCACCAGCCCTGAAGTCTGGAGGACCTGAGTTCAAATCTGGTCTCAGACACTTAATACTGCCTAGCTGTGTGATCCTGGGCAAGTCACTTTGCCTGAGGGAAAAAAAAAAGAATATCCAGGGAATTAACATTTTTTAAAAAGTAAAAGAAGGTGGTCTCATAACACCACATCTCAAATTATTATAATGTAATAATCAAAATCTGAAACTGGCTAGGAAATAGAATAGTTGATCAGTGGAATAAATTCATTACACCAGACATAATAGTAAATGATCCTGGTAATCTAATGTTTGAAAAACCAAAAAACTCCAGTTTTGGGGATGAGAACTCATGATTTAATAAAAACTGCTAGGAAAATGTAAAAATAGTATGGTAAAAACTAAGCATAGACCAACATCTCACATCATATACTAAGATATGTGGTGATCAGTAATGCTGATTTTTTCCCCTCTTCTATTCTTTTCTCTTTTTTTTCTTTAAAATATGCCATTTGCTATACAGGGTGGTCTTCTCAGTGAGGGAAGGCAGAAAAGAGATACTGGAAAAAACAGGAAACCGATAAACATTTGTTTTGTTTTTTTAAATGACTTAGAAAAGAAGTCAAGGAAAGATAATCTATGACACTTGACAATCTTGACCATAAAAAAGCCTAGACAACATATTTAAGAATTCACAAAGGGTGGACCTTAAGAGCAGTTACCCAACTAAACTCTCTCAATATCTCCACCAAACAAGTTTAAAATAACATTTAAGTAAAAATTTGGAGTGGCAAAGCCAATAAAAGGTCAGGGCAAAATATTTTTTGCAACCTAAGAAAACTTCAGAAGTTGGTAGGAGAAGGTGGAAGCCTATTCACATCCCACACACAAAGAAATGGCAACCATGGCTATACCAGCAGCAGGAACTTTAAGATCTTTCAGACCAGAGACAGAGTATCAGACAACTGGTCAGAGATTACAAAAAACCCTTTGCTGACACTAGGTACATTTGGTGCTGACTAGCATCTATTGCCCATACATAGCTTCTTAATTTGGAGATGATCTAAGCTTACAATTTCTTTTGAGATACCTTGTGACAGTGGTCTGAAAACCCAATATACTTTGTATTTCAGCCCCTGCTCCCCAACATTCAGTGAACTGAAACTCCAATATATTTCTGGGATTCAGTGTCCCATACCCCAACAATATGTATCTTGACAGGTGTACTCTGCTCAAACTAGTGGGGCTAGATTTGGTGAATAGGAATGTAACATTTTGGGGAAAGCATCTTCTAAGAATAATTTTGATATTGCCACTTTTAGTAAAAGTTAAATTTGGAGACAAAAAAGGAAACAATAAAACAGAGTTAGAGGAGTGAAAAAATACCAAAAAATATATGAAATATCATATCAGAAAAACAACTGACCTGTAAAACAGATTGAGGAAAGATAATTTAAAATTATTGGATTACCTGAAAGCCATTATCAAAGAAAGAGACTAGATGTCTTATATCAATAAATTATCAAAGAAAACTGCCTTGATTGCTTAAATCCAGAGGATAAAATAGAAATTGAAAGAATTCACTAATCAATCACTCCTGAAAAAGATACCCAAATTAAAACTCCCAGGAATATTATAGCCAATAATTATAGACCTACCAACTTTAGGTTCCACAATCTTGTTTAGACCCTCTTCTATGAACACAAATCTTCCTCCACTGAAGTCTTCCATATAATCTGAGAGATACAGCAGTGAGGTATAATCAAAGGAATCATATGTTACCTATAAACCAAAGAAAAATGAATGGAACAATACTATTTGCTAGTTATCTGTGGAAATGAAATCTCAAAAGCCATGTGTAAGATTTTCCATTTCCAGTTTAGGACCAGATTGGTCCTGACTTTCCTGAGAGTTAATGAAAAAATAAATAGCCCTCATTTTGGTAAACCTTTCCAAATGTCTTGACGATTTAAAAGGGTATGCTGACAAAGTCATTCCCAAGATAGAGAGAAATAGATAGGTTATAATTTTTATTTAGGCAGGACATGAAACTGGACATGAGCAATATCTTTATTCTCTTTCTCTTTCTCTGAACATAGTTAATCCAACTTGCCTTCACACTAGCAGCAGATTTAGTGAATTTTCTCAGAAGGGGGTCATGATCACATACAGTAAGCTACAATTCAAATTCTTTTTAAAGGTCCTAGGAGTCACCCTGGTAAGAAACAGGACACAGTCCTCACACTAACAGCAGATCTTGTGATTTTTCTCAGTAGAGAGACAGCACAGGCATGATCACAAACATTAAGCTACAACTCAAACTTTCTCTAAAGATTATATTGAGAGGTAAAGAAGAGATATATTCCTATACTTTGCTACTAACCTGAGCTCTTCTAGTGTGATTCTCAAACTGTAATGGCAACAGAGCCATGTAAATTTCCCTCTCTAGCTCTTCAAATAGCCAGGGATTCTGTTAAATCAATCAGCTTCCAGAACAGTCAAGTCTATTCTTAAAACAAGACCCACACAAAACCTTCCCCTATTTCTCTTTCTCAAATTGGAAAGATACCAGAACAGGAACTAGAGAGAAAAGGCAAACATTCCAGTAAATTAGTCAAAAAAATCCCAAATCAGGCCACAAAATCAATACAACAGAAATGAATGAAAAACAAAGCACAAGAACCTATGAGAGGTTCACTTCCTCTCAGGCTATAGATGGCCCCACAGAACAATAAGCCCAGAAGCTCTCCCCACAGTATCAATATTCACAACTCCTTTGCAGAGAACTAGTTGCTGCTAAGCTCTCAGGCTCTGTCAGTATTTTGTCTCCTACAAACATCTTCTTTTGTTGTCTTCTGGGCTTTCTACCCTTGATTTCTCCTATGTTCAAGTTTCTCTCCTACTTGTTCTATCACTTATTTAGTAATCTCCCTTTCCTCTCTTATACTTTCTGCTGCAGTTAGCTTATATTTCCCAATGCCTCAAGTGAGTGCCTCCTCCTTTAATTTATGAAGAGAAATTCAAAAGATTTACTTTTCTGATAAATATGACCCCAGCAGTCCTTATACATCCTGTGTAAACTTCACAATAAGGAGCTTGTCCTTTGACCAACAATAAATTCCTACCTTGATCTATTTCATAAAGTATCAAAGTATCCTTTCTATATGTAATGTAAAAGATAATTCAATCAATATATAATATCTTATGTTCAATATGACATATTAAAAAGAAAAATGTCCTACACACAAACACACACAACATACATGCACTCCACCTTATCAATATGAGGATGCCAGTATTCATCATGAGTTGTCTTGGCCTCTGTACTATTTATCCGGGAGAAGAAGGTAGGTTTTGTCAGATACATGGATGAAATGTTGATATCAAAAGCTCGACTAATTGCATGTTGAATTTTTTGCTTCACATCACTGTTAAAAACAAAACAAAACAAAACACAAATCCACTCTCTTTAAAAACAAATTCCACGTGCAAAGTAAATATTTTAATTATATTTAACATGACACCTATCAAATAATTTCATCAGTCTAGGGAATTTCTGGTAAAGAAAGTCCCTCCTATACCAAGGCAGGTCTGCAACTTGAATATTCACTTGGGACACCAAGAGATTAAATGACTTACCAAGATTTATAACCAGTATTTCAAGATTACCATGAAGAATTACCCAGAAGAAAATATGGGATACAAGTATCTCAAAAAGAATGGATCTAATCCATTAAACTGAATAGATTTTAAGACTGATCTTATGTAATAAAGAGCATACACAAAATCTGAATCAAATTACCTACTCTGAGATTCAAAATGGAGAAGTATGAATCTATGCATAAGTCTTCTATCTAGTTTTCTCACAGTAAAAAAAAATATTATTGCCAAGTTTAAAATTTTAAAATTAGGGTGTGCACACGTATGTGTGATCTTACAGAGATCAATTCACATTTACAGCTGAATCTGTGAATGTGTATTATCAAAAATAAATTATACAATTTTATTTCTTAACTAGCTAAATATAAAAGTACATAGATCATTAGAGATAGGAAATTTAGATAATGTATGAGTTGTCATTAATATATCCTTTTTTATCTGAATCATTTCCCAATCTCATTAGTGTAATCTAGTGTAAATCCACCTTTTAACAGTCAGGATATTCTTTTTGCAAAGATCACAAAAACATTTCGCATTTGATCTGTGGCTAACTGTCCACCAAAAAGACACATATTCAAAGACACATGTTCTTGAAAGCCCCAATATATACAACTTGAACATTTAAACAAGAAGATTTTTCTAAAGCCTAACACTAAAATTCAAGAATAAATCTTGTTTTGACTTCTTTGAATTATTTTACCGGTATAACTGAAAATCCTCTTCTGAGAAGATATCTTGAATTTTTGCCCCAAAGTACCTGTAAAACATATATATGTATATATATATATTTAATAAAAGAAATGACTCACACTATAGTTTTTTAATCTATTTTTTCTTATTGCCTTTAAAATCACCTTTTCTTCCACCATTTAGCCAGTTAACATGGCAAAATAAAATTCCTGAAAATTAACTTGTTCTTTGAAAAAAAATTATTTAAAATCATCTATTTAGTGCGCTGACAAAAAAAATCACCAAAAAATATAAAATGTACACTAAGCAATAACAACATTAATTAGGGTTGAGAAAAATAGGTATTGGTTCCCTTACCTTAAAAAAAAATTTAAAAAAAAAAGGCAAAGGCATCTCAAGGGAAGTGGAATGAATTAGTTTAAAAGAACATTGGGCTACTTCCAATCATTCACTGAAGAAAGCCATATACACCCAGAGAGAGGGATGTGAAATGTGGACCACAACATAATATTTTCATGCTCTTGATTGATGTTTGCTTGCATTGTGTTTCCTTTATCTGATTTTTCTTTCTTGTAGATACATGATTTTTTCTTGCACAACAATGATGTGTGGAAATATGTATACATATATTCTATTTGTCAAGTATTTTAACATAATTAATATGTAGTGGATATCCTGCCATCTAGGGGAGGGGTGGGGAGTAGGGGGGAAAATTTGTAACAGAAAGCTTTGTAAGGGTTAATGTTGAAAAATTACCCATACATATGTTTTGCAAATAAATAAATAAATGAAAAAGCACATTGGGCTATGAATCAGAGGACCTAGATTTAGAGGACCTAAGACACACCCTCTACAAAACTGTTATTTTTCCAAATTAATAAAAATTAGATTCAGACTTAATAAAAAAGCCTTTGACTAGGAACACTGGAATAAAATAACACAGAAGTTATTTTTTGAGCAAAATATACTTTTAGTATATATTTATTAATATATTACTATAGAATTATTGCTTTATATTATACTACATATTACTAAAAACATATATTTAGTATATATATTAATATATATTCTTTTTAGTAAATTTAATCTAATATACTTCTATGATAAAACAGAATGCTAGGGTAGGTATGTTTTATTATTTGTATAGATTTACAAAATGTTTTCCAGCTTCCTCATCTGTAAAATAAGGGAATTCAAAAAGGGGCCCTTCTTCCAACTCTAAGTTTATGATCCTCTGATTCTGTGTCTTTTACTACTGACACAATCACAACAAATTTTGTTTGTATATGCCTTTTATTAGATATAAGATCAGTCTTAAAATATATTCAGTTTAATGGATTAGATCCATTATTTTTGAGCTATTTGTATCCACTGTTTTCTTCAGTAATTCTACCACGTATTCTGTTAATAATATAGTCTAGGTCAAGATTTCGGAGTGAAGACGTGACTCTTTGTGTCCTCCTCAGACCTTCTCTCAAATCAACAATAAAATAAGCCTCTGAACTGATCTTTAAGTCAACGAATCCAGAAATATTTGGACTACTAAACACTGCTTGCAGAAGTTACTGTTGAAGAACTTCATAATAGGTCTATTTCAGTCTAGCAGCGGGGGAAACAGTTTGCTCAGTGCAGCTCCGGAACTGAGGGCAGCTCCGGAAGTGAGGGCAGCTCCAGAACAGAGGGCAGAGAACTGGGTGGGACTCAGCTCAGTGTGGCAGAAACTCCAACACCTGGGGAATGTTTCTGAGGCACTCCAGACACTCTGCCTAATTGAGGGCAGGTGTTTTGGCAGATTTGCCTTTTATAAGGAGTAAATTGGGCAAAGTCCTAGCCCCACTGGCCCAGCACCGAAAGTTAATTAGCGGAATTGCCCCAGGGCAAACTACCACAGCCGCCACTTCTCTAGCTTTAAACAGACCCCAAGCTTTCTAAAAAATGAATAAGAAGCAGAAGAGAGCTCTCACCATAGAGAGCTTTTATGGAGAGAAAGAAGGGCAGACCCCAGATCCTGAGGTTCCTATAGGCAAAGTAACTCCAGAGGAAGCTATTAAGGGAGATATGACTTGGTCCCCCTTCCACAAGGCTTTCCTGGAAGATTGCATAAAGAATTTCAAAAGAGATCTGGATGATAAATGGGGTAATGAAGTGAGATCAGTGCAAGAAGGATATAATGACCTGCAAAAGAGATATGAAAAAGACACCAATTTATTGAAAAACAAAATTGGTAAAGGGGAAAAAGTATGCACTGAACAAATTGGCCAGTTACAAAAGGAGCTAAAAAAGGTAACTGAAGAAAACAGCACATTAAAAATAAGAATTGAACAAATACAAGTGAATGACTCAATAAGACTTCAAGAATCAATAAAAAAAAAAAAAAGAAAGAAAGAAAAAAATACAAGAAAATATGAAGTATCTCCTAGGAAAAACAACTGACTTGGAAGATAGATCTAGGAGACACAATCTAAGGATTATTGGACTTCCTGAAAGCCTTGATGAAAAAAAGAATCTAAACACTATATTCCAAGAAATCCTGAAAGAAAACTGCCCTGAGGTTGTACAATCAGAAGGCAAAATTACCACTGAAAGAATTCACCAATCACCTCCTAAAAGAGACCCCAAAGTTAAAATCCCAAGGAATAATGTGGCTAAATTTCAAGACTATCACACCAAAGAAAAGATATTACTAGCAACTAGAAAGAAGCAATTCAAACACCGAGGATCTATAATTAGAATCACACATGATCTGTCAGCCTGCACATAGAAGGATCAAAGGGCCTGGAACTAGATATTCCAAAGGCAAAGGAACTTGGATTACAGCCAAGAATAACCTATCCAGCTAGAATGAGCATTATCCTCCAGGGAAGAACATGGTCAGTTAATGATATACATGAATTTCAACTATTTCTTTTCTTTTCTTTTCTTTAATTAAAAGCTTTTTATTTACAAAACATATGAGTGATTTTTCTACATTGACCTTTGCAAAAATTTTTTTTTTGTTCCAAGCTTTTCCCCTCTTTCCCCCCACCCCCACCCCTAGATGACAGGTAATCTAATACATGCTAAATATGATAAATTATATGACAAATCCAATATATGTATACATATCTATACAGTTATCTTACTGTACAAGAAACATCAGATCTAAAGAGAAAGAAGAAAAAAAACAACCTAAGAAGGAAAACAAAATGCATGGAAATATTCACAGAAAGTGTTAAAATGCTATGTTATGGTCCACACTCAGTTCCCTCAGGCCTCTCTCTGGACTATCTTCATCGCTGAACAATAGGAACTGGTTTGAATCACAACATTGTTGAAGAGAACCATGTCCATCAGAATTGATCATCCTATAGTCTTGTTGCTATGTATAATGTTCTCCTGGTTCTGCTGATTTCACTCAGCATCAGTTCA
>JAJPUD010009174.1:0-78253 GCA_023553655.1 Myrmecobius fasciatus | reverse complement strand
GGGGACCAGTGATGGTCCTTGCTGATTCCCTCTGGAGTTATGTCTAAAGGAACCTCTGGATCTGGGGTCTTCTCCTCTTTCTCTTTGTAAAAGCTGTCTATGGTGAGAGCTCTCTTTTGCCTCTTCATTTTTTTTTTAGACAGCCTGAATATCTCTTTAAGGTAGGGGAAAAAAAAAAAGGACTGCTGAAACGGCCGGCTGAAGATTTTGCCCTGAGGCGCTTCACCGAATTAATTTAAGGTGCTGGGCCGGTGCGGGCTAGGACTAAGTCTGAATTACTCCTTAAACAAGGCAAGTTTGCCAGAACACCTGCCCCCAATCATGGCAGAGTGTCCATAGTCCCTCAGATAAACTCCAGGTGTTTGGAATTTGGAGTTTGGAGTTTGGAGTTTTTTGCCAGTCTGAGCTGAGCTGAGCTGAGTCCCACCCTCACTTACGGCCTCCACCAGAGTTCTCTGACACCGGAGTCCTCTGTTTATCCCTCTGTCTGAGCTAGACAAACCTGATGTGAAGTTTTTCAGAGATATCTGCAAGCAGTATCCAAATATTTCCTGATTCGTTGACTTGAAGATCAGTTCAGAGGCTTATTTTATTGTTGATTTGAGAGAAGTTCGGAGGAGGACGCAGAGAGTCACCTTTTCACTCTGCCATCTTAGCTCCGCCCCCCCAGGCTCCTTTTTTGATCATGACTTTCATGTACACCAGTAATTTTGAAATGATCTCTCCTGAATCTACTTTCCAGGTCAGTTGTTTTTCCAATGAGATTTCACTTTTTTCACTTTTTTTTGGTTTTGCTTTACTGAATCTTGATTTCTCATAAAGTCATTAGCTTCCTTTACTCAATTTTATTTTTAAGTAATTATTTTCCTCAGTGAACTTTTGTACCTCCTTTCCCAATTTGACAATTTTGCTTTTTAAGTCTCTCTTCTCCTCATTAGCTTTTGGCACATCTCTCATTTCTTTCTCTATTTTTTCCTCTATCTTTTCAAAGTCCTTTCTGAGGTCTTCCATGGCTTGAGCCCAATTCTTATTTTTCTTGGAGGTTTTGGATGTAGGAGCTTTGACTCTGTTATCTTCTAAGTGTGTGTTTTGATACTCCTTGTCACCATAAAACTTTCAATGGCCAGAAAGTTTTTGTTGTTGTTGTTGTTGTTGTTGTTGTTTTTGTATTTTTTTTTCTTTCTACTCATTTTCCTAGCCTTTTGCTCTGCTTTTAACTTTTTGTAAAAGTAGGGCTTGGTTTCCCAGCTGGAATTTGCACTGTCTCAAGCTTCAGGGGGTTTATTGAGCTGTTTTGAGAAATCTTTATAGGAATTTACCACAAGTTCTCTTTTCTGCTCTGGAGCTTTTAGATGTGTCCCTGTGCCACTGCAGCTGTTTAAGATGTAGTTTGGGGCCTGGGTTGCAGTTCCACTTAATGGGACTGTGCTAGGATTGCATACCAGATGCCGACCCCATTGCCACAGACCCTTTCCATTGACCTCCTGAGTCTTCCCTGCTATCTTTGGGCTAAGAAGTCCAGAAATCTTCAGCGATGCTGTTGAGTCAAAAGTCCTGCTTCATTCTCCCTGGAGTCCAGACTGAAATTGGAGCCAGATTGGATTTGGGGCCAGGCCCGGCCTGCACTAAGATTGCATGCTGGGTTCCCACTCTGGTTCCACAGACCGTTTCTGCTCATATACTAGCTCCTGTTTGGTATCTCTGAGCTGAGAGTTCTGGAAGTCATCAGTACTGCTACTGATCCAGAGGTTGGCCCAGGGTAGGTTAGAGCTGGGCTAGGACTGGACCCAGGGCTGTATGCTGAACTCCTACCTTTTCTGCTGAGTTTCTAAGTTGCCTTTAGCTGGAAAATGTTCTACTCTGTGTTTTTGGATGTTCTGATGCTCTAAAATTTGTTTAGAGTAATTATTAAAAGGAATTTGGGGTAGTTTGAGAGTTAATTCTCTACTTTCACCCTGACTCTCCTCAAAAGTGCTTTGCTATTGACCATTCCCTCACCCAATATGCCCTCTTATTTATTATATCAGTATGATATCAAAATATCATTAAATTGGGCAAATTTCTGTCTTTACTCTGCCAATTGGCTTTATCCTGCCTAATACCCCCTTCCCTGAACCCCATCCATCATTTATAGTCTGTGAAACAAACAGATGAAGGAGCTGTGGGAATAGTAATGAAGAGAAAGCTCTTTTGCAGCAATATAGCATAAATCATCATTTTTTATGCACATCATTATTCAACTTAGTTTACCTACAAATAATGCTAGTGATCTTGTGGGCAAGAAACAATAACATATCCATGCATGAATATGAGCTAACTTATGATACTAGATAGTTAAGACTTGTTCTTTTCATGCTATCAGTCAATATCTAAGTGAAAAATTATATGAAAGAAAATATCAAGTATCACAATACATTTTAAAAATTGGGAGAGTTGTTCAAAACCAAGATAAGGGTTAGGAATGGACCTGTGATTTCAGTGATGAATATATTCTAATATGTGGAAATTACTGCTTGATTCTCCACTGTTTATCAGTCCCTTCTCTATCAATTATACTGTTATAGAACTTTTAAAAGAAATAAGACTTTAAGTGACTTACCTATGATTAAACATACTATATGGATTTGAGAAAAGACATGAAATCAGTGAAGGCCAATAAAAGTTGATAAAAGTCAATATTGTAAATGCTGAGGCTACACAGATATTTTTATGCATCTTTGGTGGGCAAGAAATCTAACCAACTTTTTGGAAATCAATTTAGAATTTTCAAGAAAAATCACCAATTTTAATTGTATGTAAATTTTAATGTAGAAAGATATTCATGGGTATATTCCTCAAATACATCAATAACAGAAATGAAGGTATCACAGATATGAGAATATTCATAGTAATCCTTTCTCTTGTAACAAAAATGAAAGAAAATTGTTATATTAATATGAGAAAATATATTTAACGTTAATTTGAAATGACAAATATAAAAGCAGATAAAAATAAGAGAGAAGAGTATACAATATAAACAAGTTAGAACATATATTCCTCTTCTTAGAATGATAGGGAGCTATGGGTTTCAGATTTTTTTAATCTATCATATATTACTTTATTGGTATATTTCTCAAACTACTTTCCCTCTTATAAAGAAAGACAAAAATATGATAAATGATTCTTTGGAAGCAAACATGATGAAAAGTAAAATATATTTTAAAATATTCTATGCAAAACTTGTGAAGTTGTATTGCTGATATATTAATCAAAGCCATAAGCGTAGCTACAGTATGTAAAAACTGAACTAAAAAGTCAAACAACTTCTGAAGTCAATGGGATTTCATTTCTTCTGCCTTTTGATGAATGGGTAAAGGGGCTTATGTAAAACTATTGTGGAAACCTGAGAGATGATAACTCCTACCACCATATTAAGTGTATATACACATGTACATTCATTAATATTTCTTGAACTAACCAGTGCTCCTGAAGAGGACTTTATTTTGTTCCTTTTCTTTTGATACTCAGTGCAATTGTCTCTGCCTCTCTGTATTTGGCAGAAGAGCAGGGACACTGTCTCCAGGGAAAGGCAAGGAATATCTAACAAAGATGAAATTAGCCTATAGGGCCATTCCATCAAACATGCTGTCCAACTTCAGCTACAAATATAATGGGGAAATGGGAGAAAACATGCTTTCCAACCAAGAAGAATAGAATTATGTTAGCCAGACAATTTTATAATTTTTTGCTAATCCAACCTGAACTGGGGGAATTCTGGAAATCTTTTCCATTACATAGGGATTCAGTAGTATCATTTTTGAGCAGTTCAGATTGTGAAGTTAAAAACAAAGAGTCTTGTTGCCTTATTCAGGTAAGATAAAACAAATTTGAATAAAACACTCCCACCCCCTCCATTTCTACCTTTTATTTTTTTTTCTTTCTTCATCCCTTTTCCCCTTCCTTCCTTTGTTCCTTCCTTCCTTTGTTCTTTCTTTCTTTCCTTCCTTAATTCCTTTCTACATTTCTCCCTCTTTCCTTCTCTCATTCCCTACTCTTCTATACATCCCTTCTTTCCAAACCTTTCTCACATTCATTTCTTTCTGGCAAAGGTAAGTCATATTTTGGGAAAAGAAAATACAAGTGGAAATGTGGTGAGAATTAAATGACTTAGTCTAAACAATAGGGGAAAAAATAGTCAAAAACCTCAGGTCACTAGAGTTAAAGTAATCCAGACAGTTCATATTCACGTGACTGTGTAAATGTGTGGGTTTGTTTCATGGATGCAGAAGTAGAGTAGATCATAGTAGTCATCCACTCCAAATGTCATTTTAGGGATGAGTAATTGAGAGGGAAGGCACTAGAATTAAAATGGATTAAAAAAGGTTTACTGTGGAAGGTAGGGTTTGTTTTGGGGAAACCAGGAAATAGAGATGAGGAGGGAAGAGCATTCAAGGCATGGGAGAAAACAGAGAAATTTCCTTAAGGCATAATAGTATGTTATGCTCCAGAAAAAGTCAGAAGATCAGTATCACAGAATGTGAATATTATAAGGTATAAATAGACTAGAAACATAGGGGTAGAACTAAGTCATGTAGGGCTTTGATTGCCCAGGATTATATGTTGATCCTATTAATAAGAGAGTCAGTGTAGTTTATTAAGTGGGGAGTAGGAGTATTGACATGCTTGGACCTGTGGTTTTGGCTAGTCACTTTGGTGGCTGAATAGAGTATAGATGGGAGTGAAAAGAGATTTCAGACAGACAAACCCACCAGCAAGTTATTTTAGTAGTTCACACTTGAGGTGATGAGAGTATGTACCAAAAAGATGTCTGGAGGAGGGAAGTAGATATATTTGAGGGACATTGTAAAGGAGAAATCAATAGGCCTTCACAACCGATTGTATATAATTATTAACTTTGTCACTTATTAAAATGGTTGTCACTAAATTTCTGAGGATGGCAGCTTAATGAATGAAGAAGTGATCATCAGTATTTCAAAATTTTAACCTTTTGTTAATTAGTCACTTCTTTGAAAAGTTTAATTCTAATCTTTCAAAACTGACCTAAGATTAAGAAGCATGGTGACTTTTAACATATATTTGTAAATTTATTACACTGTTTTGTAAATGAACCTTGAAAAATCATGTGTTCCACCCTTCTTGCTCTAGAAGATGAATAAATGAAGCTGTCCTTTTGGAAGAAAGCACCTAATAAAAAAGCTGTTCAGAAATACACATTTAATAACAACAACAACAACACACACACACATACACACAGAGAAAAAGTGACTTATTCAAGGTTGCAAAGCTGGAAGTGACTTAACTCAAATATGAACCCAGGTCTGCTGATTCCAAAGCCAGTGTCATTTTACATATTGAGTGAAAAAGCTTTCATCATTGAATCAAATAATCACTCTGGGAAAAACATTGAATCCACTCACCCCTGCTGCATATAGCTAATGCATATAGCCATGCTATTCCGCTTAGGAATAAATGAAAGAAAGAAGACAGTAGATTTCTGCAGCTATTAGTATTTTCAAATTTTACTTCTTCAAATGATGAACAGAGAAGTTTCAAATTTTTCCTTAGAGCTGGTTTCAAATTTTGAAGAAGAAAGAAAATCAAAGTTAGCCTTTTGTTACCTGAAAAGATCTTGCACCTTCAAACCCAGAGTATCCATTTCTTTAACCTCCCTTAAATATTTGTGAATCTGATCTATTTAAGTCTATTTACATCTATAAAATTATTCCTTTGCCCACTCAATCACTTAGCTGCCAGATTGCTGAAGATAGCTCTCTGCCGCTGTCCAGCAACAATTACCTCCTACCTGAATAGAATGGGAACAAATGGGTTAGTACATATAAAAAAAAGAACAAAACTCAGTTTTTAGTGTTCATTCTTTTGAATTATTAATAAATTACACATAAAATAAAGCACAATTGGACAACATGGTATTATAGGAAGCCAAAGTTCCCATAGTTTTTTAGGACATTAGCACTGACAATAGCCTCAGAGAAAATGCTAAAATCCTTATTTTCCCAATACAAGTACCATTAGTTTAAGAGATTCAATTTTAAGTTCTCACATAAAACAGTTCTTTGAAAATGTAGTTTTGTGCTAGGCTTGTAGGCATTTGTGTCTCTTTGTTGTGGTTTCTTGATGTTATAATCCTGAAAAATTTTATCCGAGGTTTGTCATGTATCATTTTTTATTTAATTATTGCCTTTCTTCCTTTTTGTATCACATTAATTGATCAATATTTCCCTTAATATCATCTCCATGAGCATTCATTTACAAAAAAAAGATTTTTTAAAAATAGCCTTTCCATGAGAAAACTGAAGGACCACTATTGTTGGAGCTTTGAGGTGGAAAACAATTTGAAACAATGTCCAACAAGCAATTAATTTGTGAATAATACCTTTTTACTCAATGATACCACTTATTCCAAAGAGATTAAAGAAAGAAGGAAAGGATCCATATATAAAAATATATTTATAGAAACTATTTGTAGTGGAAAAGAATTGCATCTCTAGGGGATAAGTTTCAACTGGGGAATGGCTAAACAAATTATGGTCCACAAACATGATAGAATATTATTGCACTTTAAAAACTGAAGGGGGAAATTTCAAAAAAAATCTGGGAATATCTATGTAAAGTGATGCTGTCAAGTAAGTAGAAAAAGGAGAATAATTTATATAACAACAGCAATGTTATAAACATAATCAATTTTAAAGACAGCAATTCTAATGGACAAAATAAAAAATCAGTCACAAAACACTCATACTAACACATGCAATCTGCCTTCAGAAAAAAAAGTACTTCCCTTCCTTCCCCTTCCTCTCTTACGTTCCCCTTTCTTTCTCTTCCTTTCCCCTCCCTTTTTCCCCCTCCCCTTCTCTCTCCTTCCCTCTTCTTCCCTTCCTTTTCTTCCCCCTTTCTTCCCTTTCCTCTTCTACCCTTTACTTCTCCTCCCTTTCCTTCCCTTCTTTTCTTTATTTTCTTTACTTCTTTTCTTTCTCTTTTCTTTCTTTCTCTCTTTCCTTTTTCTCTCCCTTTTTCCTTTTCTCTCTCTCTTTTTCTTTCTTTCTTGCTTTCTTTCTTCAATAGATAACACAGTCATTTGTTTTAAGTGAATATACAAATGTATGGTAGTATTTTGTCACTTTTTCAAGGGATGACATACCATGAGGGAAGTGACACAGTATACAATTGAAAAATAAAAAAAAAATTTATGCATTCAACATAACAGAAATATAGCTCCTATGTCAGTAGGACATTGCTGCTGCTTTAAAAATGTTATTATGAAGGATGAAGAGGAAGCTTACAGAAAGACCTGGAAACATGTTGATGCAAAGTAAAATGTGCAGTATAAAAATAATTGCAATATTTGAATATAAAAAGATAGGAATGACATAAATTTTTTTGCAATAAAATGATCCAAAATAATTGTGAAGGAGTTATGATGAAAAATGCTATGTGCATACAGGGAAAGAACTCTTGTAGTTGAATGAAACTGAAACATTCTTTTTTCTTTTTGCTTAATTTTGCTTGATTTTTTTTGGGGGGGTAGAGCTATGTTTTATTATTTTTATTATATGAATATTATGAAAATGTTTTTCATGTTACATTTGTATAACATGCTTTGAATTTTTTTGTGATTTCAATGGGGGTGGGATTGGAGAGTGAGATGGAACAAAATGAATGTTAAAAATTGGTTTTATATGTAACTAGTGGAAAAACAAAATGCTAAATAAAAAAGACAAAAAATGTTATTAGGCTTAATCAATGGCCAAGAAATATCTGTCTATCAATTGTCCTAAAATCCTGCATCTTTGATCTTGAAAGAATGTTTTAGGGAAGAAGTGGGCAAAAGAAAAAGAGGGTTGGAGTATTAGGACATTGAGCTTCCTTGGATGTCAATCCATATGATGCAGCAGTGGAGATGAATGGTGATAGATTTTGCTTGCCTGATGCCTCAGAATTGAAGAAGAATGAAGTGATAAAGATTAGGAGAGCCCATGGTGAATTTCAGGAGCAGAGAGTATGGCAGATCAAATCAGCAGACTTTGCAATTCTCCTATTCCTGAATAGAGTAAATACATCATTGCATATGTCTTCAACTTATGTGCAATTCCTGCTTTTAGTCGTGGAAGAGTGTGTAGAGGGCATTGGTAGGATGAAAGATTAGCATTCCTTAATCCGATCCCCAAAAAAGCAACCAGTACTTTTGAAACTATGTCCTTTTAGATTTCTAATTTTTTCTTCTAAGCTGTTCACAGTTATTAATAAACATAAGAAAGGCAGTTCTGCTGATGGACATGGTTCTCTTCAACAATGAGATGGCTCAAACCGATTCCTATTGTTCAGCAATGAAGAAAGTCAAATACATCCAGAGAGAAGCCTGTGGTAACTGAGTATGGATCACAACATAGCATTTTAACACTTTCTGTTGATGTTTGCTTGCATTTTGTTTTCCTTCTTTGTTTTTTTTTTCTTTCTAGATCTGATTTTTCTTGTGCAGCAAGATAACTATATAGATATGTATACACATATTGAATTGAAAATATATTTAAATATATTTAACATGTATTAGACTATTTGCCATCTGGGGAGGGGGTGGGGGAAGGAGGGGAAAATTTGGAACAGAAAATTTTGCAAAAGTCAGCGTAGAAAAATGACTTATATGTTCTGTAAATAAAAAGCTTTAATAAAAGTTAAAAAAAATAAACATGAGATGACCATGGAAAGGAAATATAAAGAGTGAGTAAGACAACATTTCAGAGGGCTTAAAAAATAAGGATCATCATTTCCCTTGTTGACTTCTAACCTAGGTCTGTATTGATGTATTCACTTACAGATAATCATTGCATTATAGAAAAAAGGAAGTTAATATAGGGTCTTTAATAGCATTGCTTTTCTTACTTAAGTATTAATTTTTGATGTGATAAAATTTTGGAGAAAATTGAATGGGGACAGTAAGAAATTTCTTTTCAATGATACATGGAACCTATACTAAAATTCACCATGTATAAATGCACAAGACCATCACAATCAAATATAGAAAGGCAGGAATAGTAAATGCATCTTTTTCAAATCATGTTGCAATAAAAATGCATTTAATAAAGGGCAGGGGGAAAATATATCAACAGCTAATTGGCAAATAAATAGTTTAATCCTAATTGAACTAGTGAAACAACAAACCATAGAAACAATGGATAATTTCATCAAAGAGTGACAATAATGAGACAATATACTAAAATTTGTGGGCTGCAGCCAAAGCAGTTCTTAAGGCAAATTTTATATCTCTACATGCTTACATGAATAAAATAAAGAGAAGATGAATGAATTGGGCATGCAACTAAACACCTAGAAAAAGAAGAAATTAAAATGTTCCAATTAAATATCTAGTTCAAAATTCTGAAAACAAAAGGAGATATTAATAAAATTGAAAGCAAAAAAACTATTGAACTAATAAACAAAACTGAGTAAGTTGTATGAATAAAGCAATAAAATAGAAAAACATTTAGCTAATTTGATTAGAAAAAGGGAAAAAGAAAAACAAATTACTAATATCAAAAATGAAAAGGGAGAACTTTCCTGCAATGAAAAAAAATTAGTACAATAATTATGAGCTGTTTGTATCAACTGTAAACTAATACATTTAATAATCTAAGTGAAATAAATTAATATTTACAAATACATATATATATATTTCTCAGATTAACAGAGGAAGAAATAAATTACTTGAATTGTTCCATTTTAGAAAAAAAATTGAACAAGTTATTAACTCTTTAATTAAAAATCTCCAGGGCTGGATGGATTTATGACTGACTTCTATCAAACATTTAAAGAACAGTTGCTTCCAAAACTGTACAAACTATTAGAAAAAATAAGGAAAATTACATTTATGACACAAATATGGTGGTGATCCCTAAAGTAGGAAGGGTCATAACAGAGAAGGAAAGTTATAGCTCAATTTCCCTAATGAATATTGCTGCAAACATCTTAAATAAAAAAAAATTAGCAAAGACAGTACTGCAACTTATCATCATGTTAATACCACAAAATCATCTGCATTTCAATATTTTACCAAAAAAGTTCAACAGCAAGAGATAGAAATAAAAATTTAAAATAATGTAGGTAACATTTAACATATATTGGATTACTTCTGTCTAGAGAATGGGATGTGGGAAAGGGAGGGAGAAAAAATTGAAACACAAGGTTTTGTAAAGATGATTGTTGGAAACTATCTTTGCATATTTTTTTTGAAATAGAAGACTATTATTAAAAATAATTGTAGATAATATAAAATATTTAGAAGTCTACCTGACAAAATAAAGAGAGGAACTCTCTGAACACAATTGAAACACATTTTCCACACAAATAATGTTAGCTCTAATTGGAAGAATATTAAGTGCTCATGGGAAGGCTGTGCTAATATAATAAAAATGACAATTCTACCTAAACTCATATACTTATTCAGTGCCATGCCAATCACAATCAATAAATTGTTCTACAGAGCAATAAAAAATAATAAGAAAATTTATCTGAAAGGACAAAAGGCCTAGAATTTCAAGGGAATTAATGAAAAATTGCAAACAACAGTAGCCTACCTGAACCAGACATAAAACTATATTATAAAGCAGTGTTCATTAAAACAAATTGGTACTGGCTGAGAAATAGAATAGTGGATCAGTGTTATAAGTGAAGGTTATGAGACACAATAGTCAATAACTGTAATCATTAAAAATACAAGAAAATTTTGATAGATTAAATTCTCAGGTGTAGGAATTTCCTTTACCAGTGTAGATCCTCATCTTCCACAGAAACTTTCAAGAATTTTCTTTAGAGGTAACCAGATTTGCTCATAATCGTATTGTCAGTAGATGTCAGGGGCCTTGCTGCTTGTCAAAGCCTTATGCAGTAATGATAAAAATAGAATGATTTCTTCTAATCTGTGCAAATATTGCTGATTTGTAGACTGATTCATTTCTCTTTGTCACCTTAGGTCACTCAGTAGATGAGAGTCAGAAAATGTCTAACCTGACCACCTCTGTGACTGAATTTCTCCTTATGGAGTTTTCTGACACCAGAGAGCTGCAGATCTTGTATTCTTTGCTTTTCTTTTTCATTTACTCAGCAGGGCTGATGGGGAATCTCCTCATTGTCATCATCACCCTCATGGACAGGAGACTCCACACTCCCATGTACTTTTTCATTAGAAATCTGTCCATTGTAGATATCTGCTTCATATCAATAACTGTTCCACCAGCTTCTATTAACTCCCTGGTGAACAACAGGGTTATTTCAGTTACTGGATGTGCAGCTCAGATATTCCTGTTGATTTTCATAGTTTATGTTGAGTTTACTTTGCTCACTGTCATGGCTCGTGATCGCTATGTTGCCATATGCCAGCCACTTCTTTATCCAGTGATCATGAACCCTCGTGCCTGTATGCAGATGACCTTAACCTGCTTGTTCACTGGTCTTTTGTATTCAGGCTTCCATACTGGTTACACATTTCAGTTGTCTTTCTGCCAATCCAATGTGATTAACAAATTCTTTTGTGACATCCCCTCTCTACTGAAACTCTCTTGCTCAGAGATATTCAACAATGTGTTATCTTTACTTGTCTCTGCACTGGTGATTGGAGCTGGCTGCTTTGCCTTCATCACTGCATCTTATATCAGCATATTTTTGACAGTGCTCAAATTTCCAGTGAAAGAAGACCAAAGAAAAGCCTTCTCTACTTGTATCCCTCATATCCTTGTGGTTTCTTTGTTCCTTGTTTCAATTTGTTATGTGCACCTGCAACCACCATCAGAATCTGGGTCCATTAAAGATATAATCATTTCAATATTGTATGCTATAATACCACCCTTACTGAACCCTATCATATACAGTCTACGGAATAAGCAAGTAAAAGAGGCTGTAAGAGTCATAATGAGGAGAGAGCTTTTGTTAATAAATAAAGCATAAATTGTCATTCTTTCCCAATATTGTCGAACCTAATTCATTTATAAATGAAAAATCATATACAGATAAATATGTTATTTTGTTGGTTTATGGGTTACTATTTGTCTACTTATGAATAGTGATGAATTATTGTTCTAAATGACTAAAAAGGTCCTAGAGTTGACTTTGATATTATTAGTATCAATAACATTGCTATCATTTTGAGACATAGTCAAAAATTCAAAATAATATGATTCCTTTAGCTTTTAGGTGGTCTTTGGCAGCACAGCTTATAAGATATAAATTAGGAACGTACACCACATATTGTTCAGAGCATCCTTTTGCCAACTCAAATTCACTCAGATGCCTGTGGTCCCTTAGACAAGGTGCATATCTCAACAAAAGAGTTCTAGGGTTACATCTAGAGGATAAGAGCATGTCTTTCTTTTTCTTTAAAAGTAACATGAAGTTTTGGCATATGATTGTGAGAGAATACAATCTAATGAGTTGAAAGAAAAATGAACTCAATCATCTTAGAAAAACATAGAAAGACCTAAATATGTATCTTTTGTGTACTATGGTGGCTATTTCAGGGCAAATAGGAGGAAATAAAAGAAGGAAATATGAGAAAGAGAAATTTTCATTATAATTTTATTATATATTTAAGAGGAATAGCAAGCGATATATAATAGATTGGTAGTTTCATGTGTAATCATCTTTTTTATTATGCTATATTATAGGAATGCTTATTTTATTCCATAAAATAAAAATACAATAGATTAAAAATAAACAATGATGCTGAATTTATTATGCTTTTTTTCACAACTGGAAATAATAGAGATAAATAGTTGATTTAACCTTTATCTTCCTTGTATATGGAAATGTTCTTTTTGAAAAAAAAATAACCTTCTCTCTATTTAGATGGCCCTATACCTTGTTTATACTCTCCTCAACAATTTGGGATAATTTTAATGCTCTCCTAATTGTTTTTCAGTACTCAAGACTTCCCCCCTGAAGAATCCGTCCTTCATTTATCACACACTTGTAAAATTATTTTTGTAGGAATATGTCTAAGCATGTCATTCTTCTGTTTGGAGAGTTTATTGCTCCTTGTGGCCTCAAGGATTAAATACAATCTACAATATGTACACATAGTTGTCTTTCACCATCTAACTCTAATCTTTCCTTCAAGACTAGATGTGATACAACAAGAGAAAGAATATCAAAATGATCAAAAGTCCAATAAAATAATTAAAAGCCTAAAAAGAAATAAAAGTAGAGGTAAGGATAAGTGGTGGAATTAGAGAAAAATAAAAAGACAAACAATAAAATGTTTTAGACTAATATTAACATTTGTTTTTCAAAAGTCAATGACTAATTAGAAACCCAAGAAAGAAATACAGAAGAAAAATATTTAAATATAAAGGAATCAGATTGGGAAGTGACTAAATGAATGAGCACAAAATAGTTTCTAAACTGTTACAATAAGCCAATTATTGATATAAACACTGAAAATACAAATAGAATAAAAGGAAAGAGTATAAATATGAATTTTATTACAAACATTTCTTCTTTTATTTGTTTCACAGTGGATTTTCTTTTTTAATTAATAAATTTATTTTTAATACATATTGCTCTTTGAATCATGCTGGGAGAGAAAAATCAGAACATAAGAGAAAAATCATGGGAGAGAAAAAATACAGAAAAAAGAAGTGAACATAACATGTGCTGATTTACATTCAATCTCCATAGTATTCTTTCTAGATGCAGATGGCATTTCCTGTGGAGTCTACTGGGATTGCTTTACATCACTGAACCACTGAGAAGAACTCAGGCTTTCAGAGTTGATTGTCACACATTCTTGCTGTTGTGTACAATGTATACTTGTTTCTACTTGTTTTGCTCACCATCAGTTCATGTAAACCTTTCCAGGCCTTTCATCACTTTCATAGAGTAATAATATTACATTATGTTCATATACCACAACATGGTCATTCCTCAATTGATGGATATCTGCTCATTTTCCAAAACATTTTTCTCCCTTTACTTAATTTTAAGTATTATTTTGTTATTTTCCCCTCCTTCCCTCTCCCCTAGATAGCAAGCAATCCAATATATGTTATACACATTAAAGTATATGTTAAATCCAATATGTGTAAACATAGTTATAGAATTCTCTTGCTGCACAAAAAAAAAATCAGATCAAAAAGAAAAGCAAATGAGTAAGAAAACAAAATGCAAGTGAACAACAACACAAAGAGGGAGAATGTTATGTTGTAATCCATATTCAGTTCCCACAATCCTATCTCTGGGTGTAGATGGCTCTCTTCATCAAAAGATCATTCGAATTGACATCAGTCATCTCATTGTTGGAAAGAGTCACATTCATCAGAATTGATTGTCATATAATATTGATGTGGCTGTGTACAATGATCTCCTGGTTCTGCTCATTTCACTTAGCATCAGTTCATGTAAGGCTCTCCAGGCCTCTCTAAAATCATTTTCCTAATTGTTTCTTATAGAACAATAATATTGCAACGACATTCATATACCATAATTTATTCAGCCATTCTACAACTGATGAGCATCCACTCATTTTCCAGGTTCTTGACACTGTGCAAAAAGCTGCCACAAATGTTTTTCACATGTGGAGCCCTTTCCCTTTTTTAAGATCTCTTTGGCCTATCGGCCTAATAGAAACACTGCTGAATTAAAGGGTATACACAGTTTTATAACTTTTTGACCATATTTCCAAATTGTTGTCCAGAATGGCTGCATCCATTCACAGTTCCAACAAGAAAGCATTAGTGCCCCACATCCACTCCAGCATTCATCATTATCTTTTCTTGTCATCTTAGCCAATCTGGGAGGTGTGTAGTGGCATCTTAGAGTTGCCTTAAATTACATTTCTCTGATCAATAGTGATTTAGAGCATATTTTCACATGGTTAGAAATGGTTTTAATTTCTTCATCTGAAAATTTTCTGTTCATATCCTTTGGCCATTTATCAATTGGAAAATGGCTTGAATTCTTATGTTTAGTCAGTTCTCTATATATTTTAGAAATGAGGCCTTTATCAGAACCATTAAATGTAAAGATGATTTCCCAATTTGATGCTTCCCTCCTAATCTTGTCTGCATTAGTTTTGTTTGTAAAAAAAAAAAAAAAAAACAAAAACAACAAAAAAAACTTTTTTAACTTAATATAATCAAAATTATCTATCTGGTGTTCAATTAAGAATTCCAGATCTTCTTTGGACATAAATTTATTCCATCTCCACAGGTCTGAGAGGTAAACTATACTACATTCCTCTAATTTGCTTACAATATCACTCTTTATATCTAGATCATGAACCCATTTAGATCTTATCTTGGTAAGTGGTATTAGGTGTGAGTCAAGCCCTAATTTCTTCCACACTAGTTTCCAATTTTCCCAGCAGTTTTTGCCGAATAGTAAAGATAATTATTTTAAAAAGGTTATTTAAACCTAAATTTGGCATGAAATTTAAAGTACATTAATGAAATATTTGAAATAAAGTGATTTTGTACATGAAGTTGATCTCCCTTCTGACAGATCAAATATATGAAATTAATCATAGTGTCTTCATGTCAATTGAGTATTATTTCATTTACATGATTATCAAAAACCAAGGAGAAATCATATTTTCCTCCAAAATAAATGAAAAATCATTTAAATTTTAAGTCATTAAACATAATGGAAAAATCAGTCAAATTCAGGAATAATAATCACTTATATTTATGGTTGTGCATTAATGGTGTATTGCATCGAGATAAAGATTTATCTTGCTGATTTCAAAACTAGACTCGGACTTTTATTTGCTGTGTAATAGTAGGTAAGTCACTTAACTCAATCATAGTTTCCTCATCTGTAGCATGAGCAGGAGAAGGAAATGGCAAACCACTCCAGTATCTTTACCAAGAAAATCCCAAATGGAGTCATGAATGGTTGGACATTACTGAAAAGATTGAACAAAAATGCACATTGATATTTCTGGAATCTTTTTTTAATTTATTTTTTTTATTGAAGCTTTTTATTTGCAAAACATGTATGGGCAATTCTTCAACACTGACCCTTACAAAGCTTTCTGTTACAAAATTTTCCTAGTGCCCACCCCTCCCCTAGGTGGCAGGAAGTGCACTACATGTTGATATTTCTGGAAACTTAAAGCTAAATCTCAGGATATGATTTACTTTTGTTTTTTCCACAAGGAGACAATTGCATCATTGAAATTGTTTGGGGTTTTCTGAGTTTAGCTGGACATTAGGGATAATGTCCCTGAAGGCAATCTCAGCAATATAATAGGCAAAATTCCAAGAATTAACTTCCAGCTAAATCAGAATTTCATGATTGCACTGTGTCAGTATAGGATCTCGAAGAATCTCCTGTCTCTCCTGAGAAAATCCTGAATCTTTGTGCCTACAATGAGAAGTTGATATTTACACATTTGGAACACCTGAAGCCATGAGAGACACTAAGTTGCTAATTTATGTAGGAAACAAACAGGTAAGTGAACATGGAATGATTTTTTTTCCATTTCTATTCCTTTCCTTTTCCTTCATTTTAAAAACACAACATATGATTTTTTTTCCTAACTGGAGGTATTTAGAGATATGGTCTTACTGTAATAGAATTCTTGTGCTAAAGAGCTCCATCTGCTAATTCAAATCTGCACCTAATATAGAAATTATGTATTTAAACAGCTTCCTGGAGGACAGAGAGATTAAAACTCTTGCTCAGTGAACACACACAATCAATATGTGTCAGGGCCAATATGTGAAACTAGGTTTTCCAGACAGCAAAGCTAACTCATTACGGACCATTCCATGACACTACATCTCACATATTAGCATGCTTTTGTGTATACATATAATTATGTAAACCTGGACATATATGTGTATCCACAAATATATATGTATAATGTGTCAGTAGATACTATATGTTCAAATATGACATTATTATTATTATTTGTCTTCTATTTATGAGGGGGCCCAATGACATCACAGGGGATGTCTTAAATTATGAGATAACTGGATTTAAGTAGATTTGCACAAAATCATCAGTCTCACTCTTCCTATGACAGTATTGCATGATGAATAATTCTTTGGTCTCAGAATTCAGAAGTAGGCTCAGGCATATACCAGCATTGTGACTTGGGACAAAGCAATGAATCTCAGTTGGAGACAATTAGCCAACCAAGTTTCAGAAGAGAACCTAATCCGCGTTTTCAGGTGGTGTTTTCTCATCTGGACTTCCTTACAACAATGAAATCATAAGCCAGACTTCATCTCTATCTTTATCAATCTATCAATCTGACTGTCTATATTCAAAACAATTTTTTAATTGAACTAATCTTTTAAGTCACAATAATCATATAGTGGTCCCATTGGTAAGGTGTAGATAAAATTAATATCAACAATGTTAAGATACCATGAAAGGGAGGAAGATGACCAAAGAGCTCTGTAATACTGCCGATATTTTGAAAGTTCAGAAGATCAAGTATGGAATTTATTGAAAAAGTGGAATATTAACCTGGAAGAAAAAAAACTGGTACTTATAATAAATATGTTCACTTATGTAATGTTCATATAAGTATATACATGAACATGTCCATATTGTACATCATGCACATATATACACCTGTTGCACATACATACATATTTGTATACACACTCTTAATTTTATATGAAGGAGAATAAACTGGCACAATGGACAGAGAACTGGGTCTGGAGTCAAGAAGATGACTCTTTATCCCCACTTCCCCATTTGGGGTATGCTTGACAAAGATGATGATTTGGTTTGCCATTTCCTTCTCCTCGTTTTACAGAGGAGGAATGTAAGGCTGACCAGATTAAGCGACTTGTGTAGAGTCACAGAGTTAGGTAAGTGACTGAACCCCCCAAAAAAGAAGTCTTCCTGATTCCCATCCCAGTGCACTAGCCTTTGTATTACCTAGCTTTCCTATATGCCAGTATCATAAAACAAAAACTAAGCATCCCATGCCCTGAAGAATACCATACTGGGAAAATGGGTGTCATATGAGATCAGGGGAAAGGTGATCTTACATATAGCAAATTCACCTTGTGTGCGTGGAGGGGGTATTCTCCTGAAGTCCTTGCTACTGGGAAGTCAAGGTAGGTGTATAAATGTGAGTAAAGGACTTGTAAACTACAGAAGGATTAAAGCTAAAATAGTGTACACAATAAATCTGAAAATTTCATGTTAAGTTTCTAGACTGATATTGTATTGAGATTGGACCTATGAGTGACTGTTAAACTTCTCAATTGTGTAGGAATCAAGAGAGAGAAAGATAGAAACAAAGACAGACAGAAAGAAGGAAAAGCAAGGAAAGAATCAGAGGGAAAAGGAACAAGAGAGAGATGGAAAGAGGAAAGTAATGGAGAGGAAGAGGAAGGAAAAAAAGAGTGACAGAATGAAATAGACACAAAGACATAGAGTCACAGGAAAAAGGAGGGAGAGAAAGAAAGAGGGAAACAGAGAAACAGAGAGACAGAAGAAGGAGGAAAAAGACAAAAAGAGTGAGGGAAAGGAAGAGAGAGAGAGAAAGAGAGGGGGGGAAGGAGAGAGGGGGTTGGGGGAAAAGCAAGGAAAGAAGGCAGGAAGGAAGGCAAGAAGGAATGAAAGAAGGATGGATGGAAGGAAGGAAAGAAGGAAGGAAAGGGAAGGCAAAAGAAAAGTAACTGCAAATATTTACCAAGTAAATATAAAATATCTTCTGTAGTGAGGAGAAAGGGTTAAAAACTGGAGGAAATAAGATCAGGTGTGAAACAAGAATGCCCATTATCACCACTATTATTCAACATTGTACTAGAAATGTTGGATTTGGCAATAAGAAAAGAAAAAAGAAATTAAAGGAATTAGAACAGGCAACAAGGAAAGAAAACTATCACTCTTGGAAGATGGTATGATGATATATTTAGAGAAACCTAGAAAATCATCCAACAATCTACTGAAAACAATTCACAGATTTAGCAAACTTGTAGGATATATTAAAAAAAAAATAAAAACTGAAGGAAGAGAATCAGGAAGGGCCTCATGTAGAAAGTAGGAACCTAAGATGTTTGAGGAAGTAAGGCATTCTATAATATAGAAGTTAGAATAGAATGAATTCCTGGCATGGGTCACACAGCCTGTGCAGATACAGGTTGTGTGGTAGGATGTAAGGCTCTGTTCATAAAATATAGGGCAATTTTAAAACAATATGGAGTACCAGAAGGCAGACTAAAAGGATTTAAATGTCTGGAACAATGATTGTCATTTTTCTCAGAGATTATAAAGAGCAGTTAAAGATGTTGTAACTGGGAAGTCAAGAAGTATGATTTTGAGTTTTCAGGCAATAATGGCTACCATTACTTTGCCAGAATCAACAGGGAGGTTCCTGCTATCTATAAGGTAAGAGTAGATGAAAACTTGAACTGGTGTTGTGATCTTGGGAGTAAAAGGAACCAAAAGGCTATCAGAGATGTTGGAAACTGATGATAAAACTGGGGAATTCAGGATGCAAATGGGCAGATAAAATGCAATAAATACATTAGTCCTTGAAGTTTAGAAAGAAAGAGAAAGGAAAAGACAAAGACAGAAAGACAAGGAAGGAGGGAGGAAGAGAGAGACAGAGACAGAGACAAAAACAGAGAGAAGGGGAAGAGAGAGAATCAACAAGCATTTCTTCCAGGAAAGAATGTATTTAATGAATAGGCCTGTTTGACACTTACTAAAATGATGTTGATAATAATCTTATTTCACTTAAATTGGGTTAGATAACATATACCCCAAAATTTGTTTATAGGAGAAATTTCTCATTTCCAGGCAGTTTCACTAACCCAATCAACAGAACTTTGAAGTGGTTCAACCATTCTGAAAAGTAATTTGGAAGTATTCTTTGATAACTACTAAATATTCATACCCTTTGAGAAAGAGACCTCAGTAGTAGACATATTTTACAAAGTGGCCAATGACAAAAAAAGGCCTTCTAGACACCAAAATTTTGTAATTTTTTTTTCATTGTAGCACAAAAGAATAAACTAAAACCTTATCAATAAATTAGAAAATGACTAAACAAATGGAAGTACACATATGTAATGGCATGATATTCTGTTACAAATGATGAATATGAACAAAAATAAAGTCACATAAATTAATGCAAGAGTTGTAAAATGAGTAGAACTAAGGAAAAAATATGAGCAATGACTACAATGATAAAAATGGAAAGAACTAAAACAAACTTATGCACATTGTAAGATATTATTACTAAGCTTGTTCTCAAAATGAGGGGAAAGAAATATCTCTCACTGAATTTTTGTTGCAAAGGCAAAGGACTAACTAGAAGGATAGTACTTTTCATATAATGCCAGACTTTCTCAAAGAATTGCCTTGAAACTAAAAATGTATGTTGGATTTGTTGATCTCCTTGTTCTTCCCTTTTTTTAAAAGTATTTATTAAAAGGAATATTTTAAGAAGGGTAGCAGTGGAGGGATACATTGAGAAATCTAGGGGATCTGAAAATAAAAGATGTGCAAAAATTATTTGAATTTAAACTTTAAAATACCCAAACTATATTATGACAAAAATTGAGTTCTGTAACCTTCCTGGAGATTCTGTAACTAATCTCCTTCCAGGAGATTTCTACCAATATACATGTCATTTTGGCAACTTATGTGAAGGCTGGAGAATCAGACTGATCAGAATATGCTTATTAGCAAATTCTTATGTAAGCAAAATTTAAGCAATCATAATAGCTAGAATTTATAGTGCCTACCATGTGTTAGTCAGTATGCTAAGTGTTTTATGAATATTATCTCATTTTTTTCTTTCCAACAAACATGAGAAGTAGGTGGTATTAATAGTCCCATTTTAGAGTTGGGATAAGTGAACCAAACTGATTAAGTGACTTGTTCAAGATCCTCTATTTGGAAACTGACTGGATTTAAACTCAGGACTTCCTGATTCCAGGCCCTGTGCTTTATCCACTATACCACCTGGTTACCTAGACACCATCAAATTCTACCTCCACTGGATCATCATGATATGAAGGTGACCACGAATATTCAAATACTCTGCCATCAGACACAATCCAGAATGACTTTAAGAATGAGGTCAGGGACAGTCTGCATATCTGTTGATTGAAAACAACCATGGCATAATAACGAAAGGCTTTTATCCAGTTAGCTGCACAACAGTAAAATGTTCATTTACATCAAACTTCAAAGATGACCGATATTTCCCAACATCATAGATGATTGTGGATCTCTGTCATTAGAATACTATCCATGCCAGGGGTGAAGTCTCAAGTCATTAATGTATTGAAAAGACAGCAATAAAAAAAAACATGTATTATACTCATTTGCCTCCTTAAGGACCCAGTACATTATTTACAAAGTTTTATGTACCAAGAATAATACAAATCATAGCATCTTCAATTTTTGAAATATATTTAACCTTTTCTCCCTAGGTCCCCAGATAAAAGATTCAGGAAATGTCTAACTTGACTGTTGTGAGTGAATTTCTCCTCATGGGGTTTTCTGATATTCGAGAGCTGCAGGTCATATATTCTTTGCTTTTCCTACTGATTTTCTTGGCTACTGTGTTGGGGAATCTGCTGATTGTCCTTGTTACTACTGTTGACAGACGTCTTCATACCCCCATGTATTTTTTCCTGAGGAACCTGTCCATCATAGATGCCTGCTACATAACTGTTACTCTCCCTAAAGCATCTGCCAACTCCCTGTTGAATAGCAGGGCTATCTCAAAGAGTGAGTGTGTGGCCCAGATCTTCCTTGTGGTCTTCTTTGTATATGTGGAGTTTACCTGTCTCACCATCATGGCCCGTGATCGCTATGTTGCCATATGTCGCCCACTCCACTACACCATGATCATGAGTCCCCGAGTCTGTGTGCAGATGACCTTGACCAGCTTGCTCACTGGCCTCCTATATGCAGGTTTCCATACTGGTTACACATTTAGATTGCCTTTCTGTGGTTCCAATGTGATCCAACAGTTCTTCTGTGACATGCCCTCTTTACTCAAACTCTCTTGTGCTGAGACCTTCAGTAATGAAATAATTATACTTGCCTCTGGCCTGGGAGTTGGGGGCGGCTGCTTTGCCTTCATCATCGTTTCCTATGTTCGTATATTTTCCACTGTGCTGAAATTTCCAGTGAAAGAAGACCAAAGAAAAGCCTTTTCCACTTGCATCCCCCATATCATCGTTGTACTGGTGTTTCTGATTTCAGGTTTTTACATCTACCTCCGACCATCTTCAGTTTCTGCATCCATTGAGGACATGATTCTTTCTGTGTTCTACTCTGTAATACCCCCCTTTTTGAACCCCATCATATACAGTCTAAGGAACCAACAGATAAAAGAGGCTATGCAAGCAGTAGTAAAGAGAAAAATTTTCTTTTCTAGAACTTAACAAAAAGTGTTTCTTTTTTAAAGCTTTCCAGCTTCAGCCTTTTAGTGTGCACTTATATTATTACACTTTCTAGAATTACCTTTCTATGTATTCTTTGATCCAGTAACAGTGCCTGTTTTGTTGTTTTTCCCATGCAACAATCTATTTCTTGATTATGGTCACTGTCACTTACTATTCTCCATACCTGTAATGCTCCATCTTTTTTCTCTGCCTCTTGGCTTCTCTAGCTTCCTCCAAGAGGAAAAATATCCCATTTTCTCCCGGAAGTCTTTCGTCTTCACCTTCCTCACTACTACTGACTTCTCTTTGTTAATAACTCATTAATGTTCCTATAGTCATTTGCAACTAATCATTTACATATTCTCTCCTCTGTCTGAATATAACCTATTAGAATGTTGACAGGGATAATGATTTTGCTTATTCTTCCACTGAACCCTTTGCAATCTCTTCTCCTCGACATTATGTTACATACTGACCCAGGACTGGCTTTTTCAGAAACTCATAGAGTTCATGATCCCTTCCTCCCTCAGAAATGCTATCATAACTGCTCTTCCACTCTCCAGCAATGCTTCCTAGTTGAGAATATTGAATCCAATATTAGAATGTCTAGATTTCACTCCTGTGTTTTTAAAGATGAAATTATCTTCAAGTTAAGTAAAAATATAATCATTAGCTTCCCTGATTATGGAGGAAAAATACTCCTGCTAGTGTCTGAGAAATTGAAGCTTTTCTTTCACTAATATGTCATGCTTCTCATGTTTTCCTGCCTCTTCATCACCTCTTTAAGTTCACGTCTTTTATTATACCCAAAGAGCAAAGTTACTCATTTTCCCCCATTTCATTGATCTTCATCCACATTTGCTTCACTGTGATTCCTAAATCTGGTTGCTCATTTACTTAATGTAAGTATATCTTCTTAATATACAAAGTAATCCTTAGACCTCTAATTTTTATGCATCAATTTTTTTAAATGAGGAGTACTCATCCTTATTTCAAGTCATAAGATTCATTCCGTGGCATTCTAAGGACTTTCCATTCTTAATGAAATATTTACTAATACACATGAGATCAAATGTGACTCCTTGAAGTAGGACTTCTCCATATAACTTAGCTCATAAATTGTGAGTTTACATAGACTAATAATATTAAATAAATAAAAATAATGTATAACACTTATATAGCACTTTAAAGTTTGGAAATCATCATATAAATGTTATTTTGCTCATCCTCAAAAGATTTTGTGATTATTTTTCAGTCATGTCCAACTCTTCATGATACCAATTGGGGTTTTTTGTGGTAAAAATATTAGAGTGGTTTGCCATTTCCTTCCCCAGCTCATTTTATAGCTGAAGAAATTGAGGCAAATGGGTAAGTGACATGCTCAGGGTCACATGGCTACTAAGTGTCCAAGCCAGATTTGAAGTAAGGAAAATCAGTCTTCCTGACACTTTATCTACCACTTCTCTTACCTACCTCAAGAATATGTGAAGGTAAGTACTATTGCTATCCCAACTTTACGGATGAGGAAACTGAGATAGGCAAAACTTAAATGACTTACCCAGGGTCACAGAGCTGGTGTGTGTTTGAAGATGGATTTCAAAAGAATCTGGAAAGTAACACACACAATGACTACAGCAAAATGAAGGAAGTTATGGCAACCAATATAATGGAACACTATGTATGGAGCCAAACTTGTCGCCAACGAAGAGATTAAAAAAATCTATCTTCTCTTCTTGAAGGATATGGCAGGCTGAGGAATAGAATGGTGGATCAGTGGAATAAGTGAGATTTAAAAGACACAATAATCAATTGCTATATTGATCTAGTGTTTGATAAACTCAGACTCAAGCTTCTTGGATAAGAATCCACTGTTTGACAAAAATTGCTAGGAAAATTGGAAATAGTATGGCAGAAACTTGGCATTGACCAGTGCCTAATACATTATACCAAAACTAGGTCAAAATAGGTTCATGATTTAGACATAAAGGGTGATACTATAAGCAAATTAAGAGAGCAAGGGATGTTCTATCTCTCAGATCTGTGGAGAAAGAACAAATTTATGACCCAAGAAGAACTAGAAAACATTATGAAATGCAGTATGGATAATTTTAATTATATTAAATTTAAAAGATTTTGTACAAAAAATCAAATGCAGCCAAGATTAGAAAGAAAGCAGAAAACTGGGGAAAATATTTTGCATCCAAATTTTCTAATAGTCTTCATTTCTAAGATATATACATAACTGATTTAAATTTATGAGAATACTGGCCATTCCCCAATTGTTAAATGGTCAACAGATATAAATAGCAGAAATTAAAGCATTTTCTAGTCATGAAAAAATGCTCTATGTCACTCTTGATTACAGAAATGCAAATTAAGACAACTCTGAGGTACCATTTTACATCTCTTAGATTGACTAAGATTCCAGCAAAAGATAATGATTAATGTTGGATGGGATGTGGGAAAACTGGGACTCAAATACATTGCTGATGGAATTGTGAACTGTTCCAACCATTCTGAAGAGCATTTTGGAATTATGCCCAAATAGCTATCCATCTGTGTTTGCCCTTTGATCCAGCAGGGCTTTATTAAGTTTGTATCATAAAGAGTTCATAAAAAAGGAAAAAAGGACCCATATGTACAAATATATTTTAAGGAGCCCTTTTTGTAGTGTCAAGAAACTGGAAACTTAGTGGATACCTATCAGCTGGGTAATGGATGAATAAGTTATGGTATATGCAAATGATAGGATATTATTGCTCTGTAACAAAGAATCAACAGGCTTATTTCACAAAGGCCTGGAGAAATTATACAATCTCATGCTAAGTGAAGTGAGTAAAACCAAGAGTACATTGTACACAGCAACAACAAGTTTGTGTGACGATTAACTGTAATGGACTTGGCTTTTTTTCCAACAAAGAGGTGATTCAGGACAATTCCAATAATCTTGTGATTGAGAGAGCCATCTGCATTCATAGAGGGAGAAATATAGGTGCTGAATGTCTATCACAACATAATATTTTCATTTTTCTTCTTGCTACTTGCTTGCTTGTTTTTTCTTTAGTTTTTTTTCTTTTTGATCCGATTTTTATTTTACAGCATAATGAATGTGGAAATATGATTAGAAGAATCACACATGTTTAATCTATATCTGATTACTTGTTTATAAGGGAGGGGAGGCAGAGAGAAAGAAAAGAATTTGGAATACAATGTTTAGCAAGGATGAATGCTAAAAACTATCTTTGCATGGATTTGAGGAATAAAAAACTAGTATCAATTTAAAAATAATAAATGTTTAGTAGAATTCACAGGTGCAGAAATTTCCTTTATCTGCACTGTCTATGTATAACCATAATAGAGATTTAGTTCTCAAGAGTTCTTTTCCTTTTACCTTTTTATGCTTCTTTTGAGTTCTATATTTGGAGGTCAGATTTTTGATTCAGCTCTGGTCTTTTCATCAGAAATAAATTAAATTCAATAAATTAAATTTGACATGTGTAAAACCTTAAGTTTTGGGTATAAAAATTCATTATTTGCTAAAAGTTGTTAAGAAAATTAGAAAGCAGTCAGGCAGAAATTGGGCATTTACCAAAACTTGAACCAGTTATTAAGATAAGACAAAAATAAAAAGAAATATCATGAGAAATTCTGAAGAACATGGAATATATTACTCATAAACTTATGTATAGATAAACAATTTATGAATTCACTATAGATAGAGAAGAAAAGGAGATTTAATTTTGTTCAAAAAATATAGACAAGATAAGAAGAAAAGTAGAAAATTTATAATCGGTGGCACAGAAAAAGATCTCACATTTCAAATATATACAGAACTTTGTCACATTTATAAGCATACACATTTTTTCCAAGAAAACAAATACCATAAACCAGAAGTTTTTCAATGAAGACATCAAAATAATTTAGAATCATAGGAAAATGCTCTAAATAATTATTGATTAGAGAAATGCAAATTAAAATGTCTTTGAGATATTTTACACCTATCAGATTAACTAAGATGATTGAAGCAGAAAGTAACAAATGTGGGAGGGGATGTGAAAAAATTGAGAAATGAATTCACTGTGGAAATTGTGGAACTGTGTAATTGTGGGTGAACTGATCCAACCCTTTTAGAGAACCATCTGGAACTGTGCCCAAAGAGTTATTAAACTGCTTATACAATTTGACCTTATAATAACACTGCTAATTCTATTTCCAAAGATGAGTAGGGAGAGACAAAAAGAATCGATATGCTCTAAAATATTCATAGCATCTTTCTTTGTGATGGCAAAGAATTGTAAAATTTGGGAGTGCTTGTCAATTGGGAATGACTGAAGAAGTTATGGCATATGATTCTAATGAAATACTTCTGTGCTATAAGAAATGATGTCATTGTTTGTAGAAAAAAATCCATAGATTAACATGAAATAATGGAGAATAAAATGAGTAAAGGAGAATACTACATATATAATGATAGCAATTTTAAGAACTTTGAGTGACTAACTCAGTTTAATGATGATAAATGCCCTAATTAACTACAAAGGTAATTTAAAGAAAGATACTATCTGCACTCAGAGAAAAACCTGAAAAACCTAATTATTAATAATAAAAAAAAGATTTTACCCAGAGTTTTCAGGGGTAGATGACAAGACTATCTTTAGGTTACATCAATATATTAAATGATATTTTCAACAGTCCAGAGGATTCAATGGAAGGTGACAGATGGTTAGGTATTGTCATATATGTAATTGAGCAATATAGAGTTGAGGAGTCCTATCTCATTCAAACTATGGGAACAGATTGTTATTTATTTATATTAGGCTAATGATTTTTCAGTTGCATTTGCCTACTTGTGAGTTATTTATTAACCTTTTTGAGGTTTTCTTGGCACACATATTTAAGTGATTTACCATTACCTTCTCCATCTCATGCTATAGATAATGCACCTGAGGCAAACAGAACTAAGTGACTTGCCTAGGGTCACAGAACTGCTAAGTTTCTGTGACCAGATTGACCTCAGGAAGTGAAGCTGGCTTTCTATTCAATCTGTCATGTCACTTCCCTAGCTTAGAACTGCTTCTAAATAACAAGGAATATGAAGACATAGTTGAAGATTTTTTTAATAGAATAGGTGATTGCTTTCTATGCCTAAAATAACCCATATTCTGAGATTAAATTCAAATATTTAATTATCACTAGCTTAGAAATCTTATAAAGCAATCCTTATTGTTGCCTATCAAATCAACATAATCTTGTGAAAGTCTTGCTCATGTCTTCCCACAAGCTTTCTAAAAAAGAATGAATCAATGGGCTAATAAATTTACCAAAAGTAAAAATTTTCTAAGATAAATTCAGAATCCAGGAAAGTTCTGCTGAAGTAGAGAGTAAATGTGTGACCTCTAACTCCAGGTTGTCAGAAATCCTTTTCCCCTGTTTAAATAGCTTGAGATGTTCCCTTTGGGAATAGTGTCACTTCTTTGTTGTGGTCCCTGTGAGTGCATGCCTCTTCATTTGGTCTACCCTTAACTATCTAACAGAGGAACTATCACCAGCTGATACTGAAAAAAAAAAAACAAAAAACATGAGAACCCCATTGGGAATATGAGAAGTTCCGAATTCTCCAGACCTTTTAGAAAATAAGATCAGGAGTGAAACAAGGTTGCCCACTATCCCTTTACTATTCAATATTTTTAGAAATGCTAGCTTTGGCAATAAGAGAAGAAAATGAGATTAAATGAGATTGGATAAAATGACAGGAAAAAAATGACGAATGTTGGAAGGGATGTGGGAAAACTGGTGAATTTGTTGTTGGTGAATTTGTGAACAGATCCAACCATTCTGGAGAGCCATTTGGAACTATGCCCAAAAAGTTATCAAACTGTGCACACCCTTTGACCCAGCAGTGTTTTTACTGGGCCTATATCCCAAAGAGATCTTAAAGCAGGCAAAGGGACCTACCTGTGCAAAAATGTTTGTGGCAGCCCTTTTGGTATTGGCAAGAAACTGGAAACTGAATGGATGCCCATCAATTGGAGAATGGCTGAATAAATTATGGTATATGAATGTCATGGAATATTATTGCTCTGTGAGTAACATTCAACACGATGATTTCAGAGAGGACTGGAGAGAACTACATGAACTGATACAAACCGAAATGAGCAGAACCAGGAGATCATTATACACAACATCAACAAGAGTATACGATGATCAGTTCTAATGGACATGGTTCTCTTCAACAATGATATGATTCAAACTAGTTTCTATCGTTCAGTGAAGAAGAAAGTCATCTACCTACACCCAGGGGGAGGCCTGTGCGAACTGAGTGTGGACCACAACATAGCATTTTAATGCTTTCTGTTGTTGTTTGCTTGCATTTTTTTTCCTTAGGTTTTTTTTTTCTTTCTCTTTCTAGATCCAATTTTTTTTGTGCTGCAAGATAAATGTGTATATATATGTGTGTGTGTGTGTATGTATATATGTATGTATATATACATATATATTTATATATGTATATATAGATAGGATTTATCATATATTTTAACATATTTAAATGTATTAGACTACCTGCCATCTACAGGAGGGGTGGGGAGAAGGAGGGAAAAATTTGGAATAGAAAGTTTTGCAAAGGTCAATGTAGAAAAATTACTCATATATCCTGCAAATAAAAAGCTTTAATAAAAAAATAAAATATTTTACACAAAATTTTTGAAGCTCTTTTGCCTATATGTCCATCAAAGCCATAACTTTAACCACAATATATCTGTTTCAACTGAGCTAACAAGCTAAACTACTCAGGGCACTTGGATCTCTGCTCTTCTGCCTTTTGAAGAATGGGTGAAAGGGATTTGAGGGAAGCTGAGAAATGATGAATCCTATAAATATAACACATATTTATTCCCATGTACATTAATTAATATTTCTTGAACTCTAACCCAGTGCAATTGAGAGATCTTTTTTTTGGCACCTTGTCTTTTCTAGGAAAAAAAAAAATCAGGACACTGATCTCTGTCTCTCTGTATTTGGCTGAAGAGCAGAAACACTGTCCTTGGGGAGAGGCAAGGAATATCTAACAAAGGTGAAAAGGACCTACGGAGCCATTCTTTCAAAAATGCTGTCCAGCTATAGCTACAAATACAGTGGGGAAAATTAAGGAAAAACCAACTCCCTAAAAAGAACAGAATTATCATGGCCAGATAAGAATGAAAGAAAAGTTTATAATTTTCTGCCAATCCAGCCATAACTGGGGAAATTCTGGGAATCTTTTCAGTTGCATAGGGATCCAGTAATATTATCTTTGAGCAGCTCACATTGCGGAAGCTGACAGCAAGGACACTTGTTTTATTCAGGTTAGTTACAATGGTTTAAATGAAATACTTTCCCCCAATTCCATTTTTCTTAGTATATTTTTCCTCCCTTTTTCCCTTCCTCTCTCCTTCCTTTTTTTCTTTCCTTTCTTCCCTCCCATCCTTTCTTTCTCCTTTTTCCACTCCCTTTCTTTTTTTTCCTTCCTTACTCCCTTGTTTCCTCCATCGCTATCTTCTTCCTCACTTTCTTTCCTTCTTTCTTCCTTTCTTTCCTTCCTTTTCCTCTTTATTTTATTTATTCCCACTGGCCTTCTTTCTTTTTGTTTTCTTTATTTCTTCTTCATTTCTCTTTTTTTTCTTCTTTCTTCTTTCTTCTCCCCATCTTCCTTCTTTTATTTTTTCCTTTCTTCCTTCCTTCTTTTCTTCTTTCCTTCCTTCCTTTTCTCTTTCTTTTTCTCCGTCTTTTAATGATAGCTAATATGGCCATTCATTTTAAGTGAATATACAAATATATAATACATTTTCTGCCACTTTGTCAATGGGTGGGGAAGGATGAGGAAAGTGAGACAAATTTCAGAACTGAAAAATAAAATATATATATACACATATGTGATTGCATATGTATGTACAGATTCAACATAACAAAAAATGTAGCTTCTCTCTCAGAACTTGATTGCTTCTCCTCTCAAAAAAATTATATCTGGAATGATTAGCAAGATGCTTTCAAAAAACCTAGAAAGACTTCCATGAGCAGCTGCAAAATGATATGTACTATTGACGAAGTAACAGCAATGTTATATAATGATTATCTGGGAAAGATATAACTTTTCTCACCATTACAACAATACAAGACAACATTAAAGAACTTATGATGAAAAAATGCTGTTTTTCCCAGAGGAAGAATTGATGGTGTCAGAATGCAAATTGAATCATATTTTTTACATTCTTTTTTGGTCTATATTATCTTTGACAATATGATTATTATAGAAGTGTTTTCTAAGACAATCCATATATTTAATTGCATGAATTTTTAATTGAGTTGTGGTAGTGGAAAGTGAAGAAGAAAAAGAATGTCAAGCATTGTTTTTACATGCAAGTGGGTAAAAATAAAATACTAAATAAAAAGGCTTAAAAATCAAGATGTTATCACAAAAAAACTAATGACCAATAAATTTCTACCTAACAATTTTCTCAAACTCCTAGACCTTTGACCTTCAATGACTTCTTTAGAAAAGTAAAGAGAAAGATGGTTGGAGTAACATAACAATGGGCTCCTTTGAATGCCACTCTATGTGAAACAAGGGTTAAAGCTGAATGGTGATGGGCCAATCATTTTTATTTGAATCATGCATCTGAATGGTAGAAAATTGAAATGATAGAATGAGGAGAGCCCATAATCAGATTAGGTGGAAATTAGATGAAACGAGAATATTCAAAGGAGCACAGAGTATGGCAGACCAGGTCAGCAGGTTTTACAGCCCTTCTCCTTCTGAATAACGGAAATATATTGTTGCATATATTTCCCATTCACTTGCAATTCCTTCTTTCAGTCAGTGAGAGACTGAGTAGAAGGGATTGGTAAAATGAGACATTATGGTTCCTTTCTCCACTATCAGCAAAATCATTCAGTATTTTTGAAGGTATATCTTTTTAAATTTATGACTTTTTCTTCTAAGCTGTTCACAGCTATTAATGAAGGTGAGATGATCATGGAAAATGAATATAAAGAGAAACTAAAACAACATTTCAGAGGACTTAAAAGTTAAAGATCATCAATTCCATTGTTGGCTTCTGACCAAGACCAGATTGTCTGTGTGGATGCATTCACTCACAGAAAAAAGGAAGATAATGTAAGGTCCTTGGTAGGATTATTTTCCTTCCTTAAGTATTATTTTTTTTAAATATGGAATTCTCAGGAGCAGAAATTTCTTTTACTAGTTCAGATCTTCATCTCCCACAAAAATCTTAGTGAGTTTCTTTCAGGGGTAAACTGATCTGTTCAGGATCATACAATCAGTAAATACTAGGGGCTATGCTCCCTGTTCAGGTCATATGTAGTAAGTATAAAAATGGAATAATTTCTTTTAGACTTTGCAAATATTATGTTCTTAATAATTGCTGATTAATTGATTGATTGATTTCTCTTTGGCTCTCTAGGTCACTCATTGTGTGAAAGAGTTATAAAATGTCTAACTTGTCCAACTCCATGACTGAATTTCTCCTTATGGGATTTTCTGACACCAGAGAGCTACAGATCTTATATTCTTTGCTTTTCTTTCTCATTTACTTAGCAGGCCTGATGGGAAATCTCCTCATTGTCATCATTACCACAATGGACAAGAAACTTCACACTCCCATGTACTTTTTCATCAGGAATCTATCCATCGTGGATATCTGCTTCATATCAGTAACTGTTCCCCAAGCATCCATTAACTCCATGGTGAACAACAGGATTATTTCAGTTACTGGATGTGCAACTCAGATATATCTGCTATCCTGGATGGCCTATGTTGAGTACACTTTGCTCACTGTCATGGCCCATGATCGCTATGTTGCCATATGCCACCCACTTCTTTATCCAGTGATCATGAACCCTCGTGCCTGCATGCACATGACTTTATTCTGCTTGTTCACTGGCATTTTCTATGCAGCTCTCCATACTGGTTTAACCTTTCAATTGTCTTTCTGTCAATCCAATGTAATCCACCAGTTCTTCTGTGATATCCCCTCTCTCCTCAAGATCTCTTGCTCAGAGACTTTCTACAATGTGGTAACTTTACTTGCCTCTATCCTAATAATTGGGGCTGGCTGCTTTGCCTTCATCACTGCATCTTATATTAGCATATTTTCCACTGTGCTCAGATTTCCAGTGAAAGAAGATCAAAGAAAAGCCTTCTCTACTTGTATCCCCCATATCATTGTAGTTACTTTGTTCCTTATTTCAGCCTCTTATATGCACCTAAAACCACTTTCAGATTCTGAATCAATCAAAGATATGATCATTTCAGTATTCTATTCCATAGCACCTCCCTTTCTGAATCCTATTATATACAGCCTAAGGAATAAGCAGATAAAAGAGGGTGTAAGGGTAGTAATGAAGAGAATTATTTTAATGAATAAAGCATAAATTCTAGTTCTTTCCCAATGCTGTTGATCTTAATTCTTTTATAAATAAAAAAAATCCATATAAATCTGTGTGTGTGCATGTGTGCACTTGCACAAAATTTTGTTGATTTATCGATTGCTATTTATCTATTGTTGGGTAGAGATCACTGGTCTAAGTGAATAAAAAATCTCTAGAATTAACTTTGATATTATAAATTTCAATGTCATTCATTAATGAGGCTGATTCAAAAATTCCAAATAATACATCCAAAACATCCAATAATCCCTTTAGCTCTTAGGTGGCATTTGGCAGCTTTGCTTATGATATATAAATATGGAATACATAACACATGTGGTTCAGAAGTTTCCCCCCCCAAGGCAGATTCACACAGATAACTCTGCTCCCTTAGACCAGATTTCATCCCATCAGAATGATACTAGGAGTACCCCTGGAGATTAATGATATGTATTTCTTCTCTTTTAAAAGTGACATGACTTTTTGGCATATGATTGTGATTGAATACAGCATACTGTGCTAGAAGAAATGATGAACTCAATAATCTTAGAAAATTTAAAAGGAATAACAAATTGTACATAATAGATTTCTAGTTTCATGTATGATCATTTTTAAACTATTCCTTTCAAACATCTAATAAAATTATCAAGTAAATTCTCTTTCTTGTTTTTCCTTTTTCCTTTCCTCCTCCCTGCCCTAGGGATGGCTACCGTTTTACAGAAATCTGTATGCATGCAAGTCTTCCCATGATTTTCTATGTCAAAAATCTATAGTATTCAATGGCAGCATAATAGATGATAATAATTTAGGGTCATGTATGAAACAGAATGATATAGACTTGGGGAGTCATATCTCTTTCAAACTGCGTGAACAATTTGTAATTGTTACTGACAACCATATTTCAGTGATATGTGACATTCTGTAACTCTTTTGGGATTTTTTTTTGGTAAAGATTTCTTCTCCAGTTCATTTTATAGATGAGGAAAATGTTGCAAATACAGCTAAGTGAGCTGTCCCACATCACACAGCTTGTAAATGTTTGAGGTCAGATTTGAACTCAAGAAGATGTCTTCCTGGTCATAGGCTGACTTGTCTGTCCATTGTACTATGTAATTATAATGGCCTAACTTAGGCCTACTCTAATAAAAAGACAAAGCTGAAAAATTTAAAAAGCAAAGGACTTTGTTTTATGTGCCCCAAATGGCAAATTCTTCCTTTTCTCTGAGAAAATTGGATAATTTTCCTAAATATTTTATTAGTTTATTTAAGGGGGGATTTAATATTTTATTTCCCCCCAATACATGCAAAACAATTTTTTTACATTTGTTTTTAAAACTTTGAGACCCATATTCTCTTCCTTATTGTCTTTTCTTTCCCTTCACTGAGAATGTACATGTGAGAGGTTGAGATAACAATACCTAGTTCAAAATAAATATGTGACAAATTCACAATGACCATTTTCTTGGCCAAAAAAAGGGTTTATTTGGGAGAAGAGTTTACAGACAATATAAGAGAAAATAGACACCAGGAGAGGCAAACTTGAAATAGAGTTGGGAGAATTTATAGTTAGGAAAGGAATTTGGAAGAATCCATTAAAAGAACCTAAGATGAGGTCTAAGCATGCCATTGATGGGCAGATTAAACCCATAGAGGAGTTTAGCAGACTTAGTAGGGTTAGCTAGAGAGGGGAAAAGAGGACTGAAGGAAAGACACTATGAGGGAGAGAGACTAACCTCATAGTGGGCTCAGTCCTGAAAGGAATTTAGCAAACATCTTCATCATAAGCAGATCTTTTATACAGGAAATTCAGCCTTATTTTGTTTTTTGCTTATTTGTTTGTCTTTTCAAAAAAACAAGGAAGTAAAGGCAGGAACTCAGAGGGAGGGATCCAGGAGCCAGGTGGCAGACTAGGTTCCAGACCCATCTAAAGATATGCTAATCAATATCTCAAAAGGTTGTTTAAAGATACCCAGAGATTGGGAAATGGACAATGGGGGTTGATAAAGAGTTCCCTTTTAGAAACTCTGGGAATTACCTGTTAATTGTTTCTTCCTGATTGGGGAAATATCTTGTCATTCCCCAGTATTTGATTTTCAAGAGAAACATTTCTTTAAAAAAGAGGGGAGATGGGGCAGCTAGGTGACACAGTGGATAGAGCACCAGCCCTGAAGTCAGGAAGACCTGAGTTCAAATTTGGTCTCAGACACTTAATACATCCTAGTTGTGTAACCTTGGGCAAGTCACTTAACCCCAATTGTCTCAGCAAAAAAGAAAAAAAAGAGAGGAGATCATCACTAAATAGAGTGCAATTTAGGATACAATGCTGATGAGATACTTGTTATACTAACAAGTATAGAAGTTCCCTAGAAACTAGGCTACAGAAGGGAGAATATTACAGAAATAAATGTAGGCTGAAGAAGTATACAACTTGGTTCACAAAACACAAAAGTGGAAATTAGCACAGGATCAATTTTCTCCTTACTAGAGGCCCACTCAGACCCTGGGTAGTATTTTGCTGAGTCCATTCACCCCCAAAAGCAAACAGTTTCCCTCTAAACAATTAAAGCCCAAAATACTTTGGGGCATGGGGGGATGATTTTATTTTCTGAAAATACTTCCTGTTGGGAATGGGTGTAGAATCACTCAACAGCGTCCCAAGTTGGAGATATGGTAAACTGGAGTTGAGGGTGGGCTGGGAGATCCCTGAAGCTAGTTGATTTAGCTGTCGGGTACTGATTATTTGAATTGAAAAAGCCTAGAAAAAACAAGCCTAACAAACAGAAGTTAGAGATAGTACCATAGCAGAGAGCAAAGGGGTCACTTATGATATGATTTATGGTGAGGAATTTCTCACCAAAAGATGGCAGGTTCCAAAATTTGGGGTTTGATCATGTGAAGAATTCAATATGGCCATTGTCTTTGGCAAAAAGTAGCTTTATTGAGAGAAATAAGTGATAGACAAAATAAAACACCAGGAATGGTAAATATAAAATACAGTTGGGAGAGCATATGACAGACAAGTTCCTCAGTGGAACTCACAATTACCCAGTAGAAAGGGAGCTCCCTCTCCCCATGAGATTGGGGCCTGCCCTTAGCAGGCAGGCTTAATCCTGAAAGAAATTTAGCACCCTAAAGGAATTAGCTGTAAGAAGTAGGGTTGGGAAGCATAGTGGATTTAGATTAGCTGTCAGGTGGTATGGGAGAATGAGAAGGGGAAAGACATCATGAGTCAGAGTCCTATGTTAGACTGACCCAAAGGAAGGTAGCAGCAAAGTCATGGGCCATGAGTTGCTTTATAGGGAAAATTTAGACTCATGGACATGGCTGGGATCCCTGACAGGACATGACAAGATGAGACTGCTCCAGACCTCTACAGAGGGCAGGTCTCAGGAGTTTGAGGTAACTTGGATTTCAGACTGGACAAGACTACCCAGAGGGTGTGACCATGGAGCTACACTGCTCTCTATCAGAACCTTCTGCCTCCTTGCCTCAGGGATCAAGTCCTTAATTTCTCTTAGTCTGAAATAATATTCTCATTTTATTACTTAGATGGCTAAGGACACAGGTACCAAGGTTTTCAAAGGATTTAGCCATCGGGTACAGAGATTAACAAAGAGAGATCAGACTTTCCCCTACTCTGAGCAAAATTTCTCTTATCCCTCTTTGAAAGGATACTACAGGGAGGGGAAGGGAGAGCTTCAGAGAGCTTCAGAGAGCTTCAGAGAGCTTCAGAGAGAGAGAGAGAGAGAGAGAGAGAGAGAGAGAGAGAGAGAGAGAGAGCTACAGAGAGAGAGAGAGAGAGAGAGAGAGAGAGAGAGAGAGAGAGAGAGAAATTTAGGAGCAGAGCTATCCTCCTGGGAAATATATTTAAAGGAGCAGAAAAAATGGCTTAAGGAGGTGTGAGAAAGACTGAGGATGCCAGACAGAGTGGAGATAATAATCAATTTTAAGTGCTTTAAGCCACAGTTTGGGTTATTTGTGACATGAAGGGTGGTAACTCTGTAAAGAACTAAGCAGTCCAAAACAAAGTATGATCTCTTTTAGTAAAGATTGCTGTTCTCATTCTGGCCTGGCTCTTCTTTTTTAAGAATTTTATCTGCATCAGGAATAAATACAGCCTTAATTCAGGAGATATGAATTTAAAAGGTGATTTTCAGAAAGGGAGATCTAACTGAGGTATCCAATTTTTCCTTAATAGGGATCTTATAATAATCTTCTGGGGGGGGAACTTCTATATAAAATATATATCGAAAGCCTCTCTGCCACTATTTTCCTAGACAAGTATTTCTCTTCTGAACAGATTTTAGAAGGAGTGGGGTTAATGATGCTTTCATGAGTCACTTGGGCACAAAATATTAGATCTTGATCAGGTCTAAAAATCTTGTCTAATAACTTTTCCTAGTCTGTAACCAGTGAAAAGGCACTGAAGGTCATTCTTTCCACACTGATGCAGGTGTGAAGTGAAATGAGTAGGATCAAGAGAACATTGTACATATATGTGATGATCAACTGTGATGGATTTGGCTTTTTTCAAAAATTAGGTGATTCAGGACAGTTCTCATAATCTTGTGACAAAGAGAGCCATCTGCATTCAGAAAGACAAGTTCACAGACAGACAGACAGACAGAGAGATAGAGAGAACTATAGGGACTGAATGTGGAGCACAACATGATTTCCAGTTTTTCATTGTTGTTTACTTCCTTGTTTTTTTCTTCCTCATTTTTTCCTTTTTGATACTTTTTCTTATATAGCATGATAAATGTGGAGATATAATTAGAAGAATTGCTCATGTCTAACCTACATTGGATTACTTGCTATCTATTGGGGGGAAAGGGAAAGAAAGGGAAAAAAATGGAACACACGGTTTTGTCAAGTTAAATGTTGAAAACTCTCTTTGCATGTATTTTGAAAAAAAAGTGCTAGCATTATCAAAAAAAATTATTTTTAAATTGCATAAATGGAATTTCCAGGTACAGAATTTTTCTTTGCCAGTGCAGATCTTCATATCCCACAAAAACTTTATAGAATTTTCTTTAGAGGTGACCTGATTTGTTCAGGATCACATAATCAGTACATACAAAGGGCCTTGCTGAATGTCAATCTTATGCTGGGAACATAAAAATGGAACAATTTCTTTTAGCCTTTGCAATATTGTGTCTTTAATATTTGCTGATTTTTGGACTGATTGAGTTTTCATTGGTACTCTAGATCAGTCAGGGAAGAAAGAGTTGCAAAATGTTTAATTTCTCCAACTCCATGGCTCAATTTCTCCTTATGGTGTTTTCTGACACCAGAAAGCTGCAGATCTTATGTTTTGCCTTTCTTTCTCATTTACTCAGTAGGCCTGATGGGTAATCTCCTCATTGTCATCATCACCTCCATGAACAGTAAACTTCACATCCCTATGTACTTTTTCATTAGGAATCTTTTCATTGTGGATATCAATAACTGTTCCCCCAGCATCCATTAACTCCCTGGTGAACAACAGAGTTATTTCATTTATTGGATGTTGAATAAGAATTGGAAAAATCTTATTTAAAAATAAGTTCACTCAAATAAAGCAGGCCTGAGACTTATTTGACCGTTCTATGAACCCTACATGCCCTTGACAGGAGGGGCCAGGAACTTGCCATTCCTGGAATTGCTTATGCTCAGAGGAGGGTGGCTCCCACCCTGAACATATGCAAATATGTCAAGGCTATGGGGTCTGGAACAGACCAAACAAAGATACGGTAGTAAGAAAGATAGTACCTTCTTACGCATGAAGTACGTACCAAAAGGCACAAACGTAACATATTTTGGCCTGAAGCCTTCTTTGTTTAAAAAGGAAATAAAAGCCCCCCATTTCTAGCAACCTGTTGGGCCTCACCCATGTGAAGGATGCTTCGCCTGGGAAAATCTTTTCCCACTTCAAGCTGCTGAGGCTGAAACGGGGCTCCCAGCCACCTGAGTTTTGAGGTTCCCTTGAATTGGTGATGTATTCTCTTCCTCTATCTCAATTATTATTGGTTTAATTTTAGTTATTATTGTCTTGTCTTGTTGTCTGTGTAAATCTAAACTGTCCATACCGTGTATTTTATAATTAAAATTTTCCTTTCATTTTCATTTGTGTCTGAGAGCGTCATTTATAGGAGCGAATCCGGACATATTTAAATATCACAAAACAGATGTGCAATTCAGATATTTCTGTTAATTTGGATTACATATGTTGAGTATATTTTGCTCACTGTGATCTCTATCTTGACTTATACCTACTTCTTTATCCCATGATCTTGAATCCTTGTGCCTGTATGCCGATGACTTTAACCTCCTTATTCCTTGGTCTTTTATATGCAGGTTTCCATACTGCTTAGAAATTTCACCTATCTTTTTGCTAGTCCAATATTATTCAGAGATTTTTCTGTGACATCCCCTTTCCATTCAAGCTATTTTGCTCAGATATTCAACAATGTAATATTTTTACTTGTCTCTCTTCTGGTGATGGAATTAGTTGCTTTGCCTTCATCACTGCATCTTATATTAGCATATTTTCCATTGTGCTCAGTGAAAGATAAAAGAAAAGCCTTCTTTATCTGTATCCCCCATATCAATGTTCTTTCTTTGTTCCTTATTTCAGTGTCTTTTGTGCACCTACAACACTTTCAGATTCTGGGTCCATTAAAGATATAATCCTTTCAATGTTCTATGCTCTAGAACCACCCTTATAAAGTCTATCATATGGAATTTGTCTGTGGAATAATCAGATAAAAGAGGTTATAAAAATAGTAATGAAGAGAAATATTTTGTTAATAAATAAAACATAGATAAGGAAGGAAACTATATTTTACTAAAGGGTACCATAGACAATGAAGCAGTATCAATATTAAACATATATGCACCTAGTGGTATAGCATCCAAATTCCTAGAGGAGAAACTAACAGAGATGCAAGGAGAAATAGACAGTAATACTATACTAGTAGGGGATCTCAACATTGCTCTCTCAGAATTAGATAAATCAAATCACAAAATAAATAAGAAAGAAGTTAGGGAGGTAAACAAAAGGCTAGAAAAGTTAGGTATGATAGATCACTAGAGGAAATTGAATGGTGATAGAAGGGAGTATAATTTTTCTCAGGGGTTCATGGAACTTATACAAAAATTGATCATGTGTTAGGGCATAAAAACCTCAAAATCAAATGCAGAAAAGGAGAAATAGTAAATGCATCCTTCTCAGATCATGATGCAATAAAACTCACATGTAATATAAGGCCAGGAGAAAATAGACCACAAATTAATTGGAAATTAAATAATCTAATCCTGAAGAATGAATGGGTGAAAGAGCAAATCATAGACACAATCGATAATTTCATCCAGGAGAATGACAATAATGAGACAACATACCAAAATTTGTGGGACATGGCTAAAGCGGTTATAAGGGGTAATTTTATATCTCTAGATGCTTACTTGCATAAAACAGAGAAAGAGAAGATCAATGAACTGGGCTTACAATTAAAAAAGCTAGAAAAAGACCAAATTAAAAACCCTCAATTAAATACCAAATTGGAAATTCTGAAAATTAAAGGAGAGATCAATAAAATTGAAAATAAGAAAACTATTGAATTAATAAATAAAACTAAGAGTTTGTTTTATGAAAAAACCAACAAAATAGATAAGCCTTTAGTTAATTTGATTAGAAAAAGGAAAGAGGAAAATCAAATTGTTAGTCTCAAAAATAATAAGGGAGAACTTTCCTCCAATGAAGAGGAAATTAGAGCAATAATTAGGAGTTTCTTTGCTCAACTTTATGCCAATAAATGTGATAATGTAAACGAAATGAAGGAATATTTACAAAAATATAGATTGCCTAGGTTAACAGAAGAGGAAATAAATTATTTAAATAGCCCCATTTTGGAAAAAGAAATAGAACAAGCTATTAATCAACTCCCTAAGAAAAATTCTCCAGGGCCAGATGGATTTACATGTGAATTTTGCCAAACATTCAAAGAACAATTCATCCCAATACTATATAAGCTATTTGAAAAAATAGGGGAAAATGGTGTATTACCAAATTCCTTCTATGACACAGATATGGTGCTGATAGCTAAACCAGGTAGGGAGAAAACTGAGAAAGAAAACTATAGACCCATTTCCCTAATGAATATTGATGCAAAAATTTTAAATAAGATTTTAGCAATGAGACTACAGAAAGTTATCCCCAGGATAATACACCATGACCAAGTAGAATTTATACCAGGAATGCAGGGCTGGTTCAATATTAGGAAAACTATTAGCATAATCAATTATATTAATAACCAAATTAACAAACACCGTATGATTATCTCAATAGATGCAGAAAAAGCCTTTGATAAAATCCAACACCCATTCCTATAAAAACACTGCAGAGTATAGGAATAAAAGGGCTTTTCCTTAAAATGATTAGTAGTATCTACTTAAAACCTTCAGCAAGCATCATATGTAATGGAGTCAAACTAGAACCATTCCCAATAAGATCAGGAGTGAAACAAGGCTGCCCACTGTCACCATTATTATTTAATATTGTCTTAGAAATGTTAGCTTTGGCAGTAAGAGAAGAAAAAGAGATTAAAGGAATTAGAGTAGGTAATGAGGAAACCAAATTATCACTCTTTGCAGATGACATGATAATATACATAGAGAACCCTAAAGACTCAACTAAAAAACTCCTAGAAACAATTCACAACTTTGGCAAAGTTGCAGGATACAAAATAAATCCACATAAATCATCAGCATTTTTATATATTACCAATAAAGTTTAGCAGCAAGAGATACAAAAAGAAATTCCATTCAAAATAACTGTTGATAGTTTAAAATATTTGGGTATTTATCTGCCAAGGGAAAGTCAGGAACTATATGAAATAAACTACAAAACACTTTCCACACAAATCAAATCAGACCTAGTCAATTGGAAAAACTTAAAATGCTCATGGGTAGGCCGAGCAAATATAATAAAAGCCATTCTCCAATCAATAAATGGTCAAAGGATGTGAACAGACAATTTTCAGAGGATGAAATTAAAACTATTTATAGTCATATGAAAAGGTGCTTCAAATCACTATTGATCAGAGAAATGCAAATCAAGACAACCCTGAGGTACCACTACACACCTGTCAGATTGGCTAAAATGACAGGAAAAGTTAATGATGAATGTTTGAGGGGATGTGGGAGGGCTGGGACACTGATGCATTGTTGGTGGAGCTGTGAATGGATACAGCCATTCTGGAGAGCAATTTGGAGCTATGCTCAAAAAGTTATCAAATTGTGCATACCCTTTGACCCAGCAGCATTTCTATTGGGCTTATATCCCAAAGGAATCATAAAGGAAGGAAAGGGCCCCACGTGTGCAAGAATGTTTGTGGCAGCCCTTTTTGTAGTGGCTAGAAACTGGAAACTGAATAGATGCCCTTCAATTGGAGAATGGCTGAATAAATTATGGTATATGAATATTATGGAATATTATTGTTCTGTAAGAAATGACCAGCAAGACGATTTCAGAGAGGCATGGAGAGACTTGCATGAACTGATGCTGAGTGAAATGAGCAGAACCAGGAGATCATTATACACGGCAACAACAGTACTATATGACGATCAATTCTGATGGACATGGCTCTCTTCAACAATGAAATGTTTCAAACCACCTCCAATTGTTCACTGAAGAAAGCCATATACACCCAGAGAGAGGGATGTGAAATGTGGACCACAACATAACATTCTCATACTCCTTGATTGATGTTTGCTTACATTGTGTTTCCTTTATCTGATATATTTTTGTGTAGATAAGATTTTTCTTGCACAACAATAAGTTTGGAAATATGTATACATATATTCGATTTGCCAATATTTTAACATAATTAACATGTAGTGGATATCCTGCCATCTAGGGGAGGGGTGGGGAGTTGGGGGGGAAAATTTGTAACAGAAAGCTATGTAAGGGTTAATTTGAAGAATTACCCACACATATGTTATGCAAATAAAAAAAATTAAAAATAAGTAAATGAATAAATAAAACATAAACTGTTAAAAAAAGAATAATAAACAAATCAATTTAATTGGCCAAATAAAAAGGAACTAAAAAAGTTAACTGAAGAAAATAACACTAAAAATTAGAACTGAACAAATGGAAGTGAATAACTCAATAAGACTCCAAGAATAAGTCAAACAAAACCAAAAAAAAAAAATAGAAGAAAATATGAAATGCCACCTAGGAAAACAACTGACCTAAAAAATAGATATAGAAGAAACAGTTTAAGAATTATTAGACTTCCTGAAAACCATGATGAAAAAAAGAACCTAAACATTATCTTACAAGAAATCATGATGGAAAACTGCCCTGAAATCCTAAAATGAAAAAAAAAAGGTGAATTTTATCTATTTCTGATAAAAGTCCAGAGCTGACCAAAAAAATTGATCTCCAAACACAGAACTCAAGAGAAGCATAAAAAGGTGGGAAATTAGAAAAGGTGATTATTTTCTATGCCTCAAATAATCCATTCTACTAAGCTGAGATTAAATTCAAATATTTAAATAAATCTATATCACTAATTTAAAAATTTCATAAAACAGCTCATCAAATCCAAATAATCTTGTGAAAGTCTTGTCTATGTCTTTCCACAAGCTGGCTAAAGAGGATCACTCAATGGGTACCAAAAGTAAAAATTTTCCAAGATAAATGCAGAATCCAGAAAAGGCTCTGCTAAAGTTGGCAAAGGGCAAATAGTAACATCCAGCTCCAGGTTGTCAGAAATCATTTTTCCCCTGTCTAGGTTGCTTGAGATATTCCCCTTAGGAAGAGAGCAATTTCTTTACTGTGATTCCTGTGAATTCATGCTTCTTTATTTAATTTACCTTTGACCACCCATCATAGAAAGTACTGTTAGGGACTTGCTGAAGCCTTGTTGAGTCTTAGTCTGAGAAAATGAAAAGATACCAAGCTGGATTAGTGCAGGGTCAAACTTATCAAGTTGATAGATAGAAGTATTGAATAGAATGGGTACAAGCAGGACTGGTGTTGCTACTTCCAGACTCTATTATGCATGTTCTCGAGGCCTGTTTTCCATCAAACCGAGACAGTGATCGTTGACCATTGCTGAGGACTTCGAGTTTTTGCAGTCACACATGAGTGATGAATGAGGAGATTCTCCCCAGCTTTAACTTGGCTATATTTGTTTAGTTCTATATGTGGCACTGTGAGCTAGAGGGTATAAAAAGGAGACAGGTGGAGAGGCAGGAAGGAGTTCCTGATAATGTAAAGGGTTGGCAATAAAGTTGTCTTCTCTTTCCTGCTCCTCTGGCTCCTGACTCTTCTTCTCAAGATCATGGCTGTCTGTGTCCAGTAGTATTCTGAAGACTAATAATGCTAAGAAGCCTGGCTGTCCCTGATGGCAGGATCTGGACAAAGTACCATCAGCTAACACGGGGAAAACATGAGAATACCAACGGAAATACGAGAAGTTCCAAATTATCCAAACCCTGCCGAAAACACAAGATTTTCTACTAGTCAAAAGGGAAAAGGGGAGGAGGCCCATACCAAATTCAAAGCCAAAAATTCTTTTAACTCATCATCCCAATAGTTAGTTCTTTCTCATTGTTTTCACTGAAATACCAAATTAATTTTGGAATAAATCTAATTCTAAACTTTGATATTTTCAAGTTTAGTAATTTGTACACAATCTTTAGGATGTGAAAAAAAATTTTAAAGAATATCTAACTGCCATTGGTGTGCAATGTCACTTCAATGTCAAAGGCTTTTAACTTCCTTTCTAATGAATGGACTTGATTGAGTAACAAATTCAAAATTATAAATGAGATTTTAAAAATTGAAACTATAATTTCATAAAGATATCAAAGAATCTTGCCATTTATATTGTGTAATGAGGTGAGGTTTATTTAACAATTTTTCTCTGAAACATAATTAAAGTTAATCCAGGTACATGAAGATCAATAAAACATTGGGCAATGAATGAAATTTGAATATTATAAAACTCCATGTAATTAAGGCAAATATATGAAATGAAGGAGAGACATAAAATAATCTACAATATGGCATACAACATTCCTAAGAAACAACCTTTATTTATATTAAAATGTAATTACAAAATATTTAACAAAACAGATAACGACTCAAAAGAATATAGATAAGGTTAATATGTGGCTTTCTAATGCAGCCCACAGGCATCCTTATTTATAGTTTAGTCTTACTCAAATTAATTTGAGTTTCACACCATGGACATAAAAAAGAAACATCTCTACGATATATTAGTCAAATAATTATGAAAGTTGAGAGACTGAAGGAATATTTAAAACCAAATATTTCAACCCTGGTGCCTCTATAGTGTCCCTAAATTGTTAATTATTTTTAAAACTAGTAAAAATTTGGTTAATCAGTCTTCCATATGAAAGCTTTCAAATATTTAAAGATAGATATCATGTCCCCTCTGAGTTTTCTTTTTTATAGCTATAGAACTCATCTTCATATGAGTTAATAGTTCTTATCATCCTGGTGGATGATAAGATTTTTTGCAATTTGCCTTTAAACTTTTTATAGTGTGTAAAAGTTTCTTAAGGATAATTAGCACTATTGCTGTGACAATTTGCTCAGCCTTTTTTTTAGGATTGCTCCTCCACTTTTAGTGTACAAATGTCATTTCATTTTCAGATATGGCTGCAAGAACTTGTAGCATGCACATTCATCACACCCTGCTAAAACCATCTTGGTACATGAGCCAAATTTGGTTGAGGACAACAAAAAGCCTAAACCTGTTGGTGTGTTTGGAGAATGTCTATCCCATGCAGGTGAATATTTCCTCTGGCTGAATGGATGAATGAGAACGATTTGTTCTTATGGCCATGAAGTCAGCTAAAGCAGATTCTCTGAAATACTTAGAGCTTGCTCAGACACTAAATACAATGCCAATTACATCCACTGCATCCCAGAACAACTCTAAGCATTTTGACTTTCATGTTGTCACTTGACTAAAACTCTGGAAGAGAAAGTGAGGTTGTTGACCTTGTATAACTCTGCCACACTTAAATCTGATTCATGGACAAGTCAAGTCATTTCGCAATGGCGAAGCATGAAAAAAGAATTCAGAAAAGAATACCATATTCCTGATATGTTTAATTTCTATTTATGAGAATTTGAACTGCATTTTGTGCCAAAAAATCAATTACTATGTGACCAATTGATAATATACCTAATATCAGGTATCATGTAACACTAAAATAAAGCAGAGTTGTTTATAAGAAGTGTAGGGACTGGGATGCACCTTAGAGTTTATTGCTTAACAGAAGTGTACTTAATATGCATAATTAATACTTGTAGTTAAGGAAACTCCACCCACCACTATTAATTAGTCCCATCACTATCATTTATACACTTAAAGAGCTTCCAAGAGCACTAAAAATTAAATGATTTACCTAGGTCATGCATACCACTAGATGGATTATAGACAGAACATGAAATCAGTTTAGGTTGATAGAAATTGATAAAAGTCAATATAGAAAAGGCTAGGGGGTAAACACACACATTTATCCACCTTTAGTGGTGATAAATATTTAACCAACATTTTGGAAATCAATTTAGGATTTGTAAGAAAGATCACTACAGTGTGTAACTTTTAATACAGAGAGACATTAAAATGTATATATTCCAAAGATGTCAATTATAGAAATAAATTATCATAGATATGAGAAGATTAATATAAATACCTGTTGATCCTAAAAAAAGTGAAATGGAAAAATTACTGTTATATTAGTGTAAGAAAATACATTTTATTCTCAAATCAAGTGACAGATATAAAAAAAAAGATGAGGGTTTAAGAGACAAAGAAGACAGAGGGAACTAGATGAAACACACAATTTTCCTCTTGGTAGAGGGTAATGAGTTTCAAATGCTTTCACATTTGCCAGATGTTATTATTTTATAGGCACATTTCCTTAACTAGTTTCTCCCTTGAAAAGAAAAAACAAAATTATAATGGGGAATTATTTGAACATGAATACTATATAAAAAGAAATATATTTTAAAGTATTTTATACAAAATGTATGAATCATTTTTGCCTATATGTCAAAGCCTTAACCAAATCCATAGTATAAATATTTTACATATTATTGGAATTAATTGTGTTTTAAGCATTGGTAAAGTTCACTTATGAATCCATCTGGCCCTGGAGATTTTTTCTTAAGGAGTTCATTAATGGCTTCTTCAATTTCTTTTTTTTTTAAATGGGACTATTTAAGTAATTTATTTCCTCTTCTGTTGATTTGGGAAATTTATTTTTTTGTTAGTATTCATCAATTTTGGTTAGATTATCACACTTGTTGCCATACAGTTGGGCAAAACAGCACCTAATTACTTATTTAATTTTTTTATTGGTAGTAAGTTGACCATTTTCATTTTTGATGCTGGTGATTTTATCTTTTTCTTTCCTTTTTCTAATCAAATTAACCAAAGATTTATCTAATTTGTTTTTTTTTTCATAAAACCAGATCTTATTTTTATTTATTAGAACAATAGTTTTCTTAGTTTCAATTTTATCAATCTCTCCTTTCAGTTTCAGAATTTCTAATTTGGCATTTAATTAGGGATTTTCATTCATGGACATATTTAGGCAAATAAAATTTCCCCTAGGAACTGCTTTGGCTACATCCAAAGAATCCCTAAAAACTGCTTTGGCTATATATTGTCTCATTATTGTCATTCACTTGAAAGAAATTATGGATTGTTTCTGTGATTTATTGTTTGACCCATTCAATTTTAATACTAGATGATTTCATTTCCATTGGATTTTAGTCTATCTTTTCCTATCCCTTTACTGAATATAATTTTATTGCACTGTGGTCTGAAAAGGAAGCATTTACTAGTTCTGCCATTCTACATTTGATTGTGAGGTTTTATGTCCTAATACAGTCAATGTTTGTCTAAGTTCCGTCTACTGCTAGGAAAACGGTATATTCCTTTCTGTCCATATTCAACTTTTGTGTAGATTTTCTAGAGTTTTATTAACCTTCCTAGTTTCCTTCTTGTTTATTTTGTGATTAGATTTGTCTGATTCCAAGAGGGGAAAGTTGAGGTACCCCCAATAGTACAGTTCTGGTGTGTATTTCTTACTGCAACTGGCTTAACATCTTTAGGAATATGATTGCTCTACCACTTGTTATATGCATTTAGTATGTGCAGGCACTTAGTACCCTTACTACTTCATTGTTTGCAGTACTGAGTCTTAAAAATGAATTGGGAAAGCATTAAAATAATCAGAAGTATTGGAGACAATGTAAATTAGGGGAATAACCATTGAATGGAGAGACAGTTAAAAATAAAAAGTATATTTCCATAGGTAAAGAAGAGCACAAAGTTCCAAAGTTTTTCATAAATATTTATAATAATAAATTCAAAATGTAACTTCATTTTCTAATTTATTCTAATTTAAATTCTTGGAATAAAACAAATATTTTCACAGCAGGGTATAATATAAAGATGATCACACATTTTTCATTATATAGAATTATATAATGTACTAGAAATTAGAATTATGTTATGTACAACTTGTTATTCCTTTAAATATTTAATAAAATTATTGAATAAATTATTTTTCTTTCTTATTTTTCTTTTTTCGCTTCTCCCTGCTATAGAGATTATACTATTATAGATAAATAGCTATGTATGCAAGTATTCAAGTATTCCCATATTTTTCTATGATTATTGAGCTCATCATTTCTTATAGCACACTATATTATATTCCATCATAATCATATAACAAAAATTCATGTCCCTTAAAAAAAAAGAAAAACATGCTATTAATCTCCAGGCTTACTCCTAGTATCCTTATCTTGAGATGAACTCTTCCTGGTCTAAAAGAACAGAGTGATCTGTGTGAATGTGACTTGGGGGGGGGACACCTCTGAACCATGTGTCATACATTTCTCATTTATATATCACAATGATATATGTGGCTATGTGATTCTGAACTAATCAGGTTCTCTGAAGGAAACTTACTAAGATTTTTGTGGGAGATGAAGAATTTTGATGGTAAATGAAATTTCTGCACCTAGGAATTCCATCTATTAAAAAATTTCATACTTATGGAAGGAAAATAATTCTATCAAGACCCCTATTCTTTCTTCCTATTGTCTGTAATGATTATCTTTGAGTGACTACATCAGTACAGAAAATCTGACCTAGGTCAGAAACCAAGAATGGAATTGATGATCTTTAATTTTTATTTATTTATTTATTAAAACTTTTTATTTGCAAAACATATGTATAGGTAATTCTTCAACATTGACCCTTACAAAACTTTCTGTTACAAATTCCCCCCCCCAATCCCCACCCCTCCCCTAGATGGCAGGGAATCTACTGCATGTTAATTATGTTAAAATACTTGATAAATCAAATATATGTATATATATATATTTACACACATCTTTGCTGTGCAAGAAAAATCATATCTACAAAAAAAATCTGATAAAGGAAACACAATGCAAGCAAATATCAATAGAGAGCATGGAAATGTTATATTGTGGTCCATATCCCTCTCTCTGGGTGTGTAAGGCTTTCTTCACTGAACAAATGGAAATGGTTTGAAACATTTCATTGTTGAAGAGAGCCATGTCCATCAGAACTGATCATCATATAGTCTTGTTGTTGCTGTGTATAATGATCTCCTGGTTCTGCTCATTCCACTTAGCATCAGTTCATGTAAGTCTCTCCAGGCCTCTTTGAAATCATCCTGCTGGTCGTTTCTTATAGAACAATAATATTCTATAACATTCATATACCATAATTTGTTCAGCCATTCTCCAATCGATGGGCATCCATTCAGTTTCCAATTTCTAGCCACTACAAAAAGAGCTGCCACAAACATTCTTGCACATGTATGGCCCTTTCCTTTCTTTAAGATTTCTTGGGGATATAAGCCCAATAGAAACTGACCCGTCCCGCGGGTCTCAAGCTAAGGGTGCCTGAAATCTCGCATCGGCCTGTGAGCCTAAGGCTGGGGAGGCTTCAACCTGGGGATGGGCTGTGAAAGGAAAGAATGGAGACCACTCTGTGTAGGGACAGAATAGCTCGTTTATTGAGGCAAAGTACAGGGTTTATATTCGTTGTGTATCAAAGCAAACTTTCATATAACAAAGGATGTAACATCTGTTGACCATTTGTCAGGAAATTGAGTAAGGGGAGGAATCTTTGTGTATGTGTGACTTCTTGAAGCAGGATGCCTGCTTGACACTTTCTTGAGGTAATTGATCGTATCTTGCTTCCTGGTATGCACTTTTTTGGGGCAGGGGTTTGGTGATGTTTTAACAGGCTCTTTGTCTCCAACAAGAAACACTGCTGGGTCAAAGGGTATGCATAGTTTGACAAATTTTTGAGCATAGTTCCAGATTGCTCTCCAGAATGGCTGGATCTGTTCACAGTTCCACCAACAATGTATCAGTGTCCCAGTTTTTTCCACATCCCTGCCGACATTGGTCATTATCATTTCCTGTCATTTTAGCCAATCTGACAGGTATGTAGTGGTATCTCAGAGTTTTCTTAATTTGCATTTCTCTGATGCTCTTTAAGTTTTAAAGTCCTCTGAAATGTCTTAGCTTCTTTTTATATTCCTTTTCCATGATGATCTCACCTTCATTAATTGCTATAAACTGCTTGTAAGAGAAAATAAAAAAAATAAAACATAGCTTCAAAAATACTGATTTCTTTTGCTGATAGTGGAGAAAGGGACAATAATTTCTCATCCTACTAGTGCCCTGTACACAGATTTCCACTAATCTAAAAGGAACTACAAATGAATGGGAAACTTATGCTATAATATATTTTCTTTGTCTATGGACAGCAGGACTATAAAATCTGCTGACTTGCTCTGTCATACTTTCTGCTCTTCTTAATGGTCTCACTTTATCAAATTGTCACCATAGCTAGTCATGGGTCTTCTTCAGTCTTATCACTTCAATTTTCTACCATTCAGATACAAGAAAACTGAGTTGTTCTTTTTTATGGTTTGCTTGCATTTTGTTTTCTTTCTCATTTTTTCCCTGTTTGATTTGATTTTTTTGTGTAGTAAGATAAAATGTTATAAATATGTATGCATATATTGTATTTAACATATATTTATACTATGTTTGACATATGTTGGAATACTTGCTTTCTACAGGAGGTTGTACAGGAAAGGGAGGGAAATTGGAACACAAGGTTTTGCAAGGGTTAATGAAAAATTATCCATGCATATGTTTTGAAAAAAAAGTTTTAATAAAAAAAGCTCTACCCTGGTTTCATGAGAAGTAGCATTCAAGGGAGTGCACTCTTGTGATACTACATCTCTCTTTCCCTTATGTCCACTACTTCTCTGAAGAAGTCTTTCAGGGTCTAGCAATTTGAAACAATTGATAGGTAGATATTTCTTGATCATTAATTTTCCATGATAATATTTTTTCTTTAATATTTTATCTTTCCATAGTTAGATGTAAAACCAAGTTTAACATTGTTTTTCAAAACTGTAACTTGAAGATTCTCTTTATTCTTTACTTTCCATCACCATTACTCCTTTGACAATGTAAGCAATTAAAGAGAAAGGGAGAAAAAAATAAAAGAAAAATGGAGGTGGGGGAAAACAAGTCTTCTTGCTGCCAGCTTCTGCAATGTGAGCTGCTCAAAGATGATATTGCTAAATTCCTCTGCCACAGAAAGACTTCAGAATTCCCGCCAGTGCAGACTGGATTGGCAGAAAATTAAAGTTTCCATTCTTGTCTGGCTGTGATAATTCTGTTCTTCTTGGCAGAGAAGCAGATTTTCCCTCAATTTTCCCCATTGTATTTGTAACTACAGTTAGGGAGCTTTTTTGTTAAAATGGCCCCATAAGGCCAATTTGACCTTTCTTAGACATTCCTCACATCTCCTTGGGGATGGTATCCCTGCTCTTCAGCCAAAAAACAGATAAGCAGAGATCAGTGCCTTGAAATATATATATATGTATATATATATTTTTTTTTTCTGGGTAGGAAGGGGAGGTGCCAAAAGAAGTTCCCTAAAACACACTGAATTCGAGTTCAAGAAATATTAATTAATGTTCATGGGAATGAATATGTATTATAGTTGTAGGATTCACCATCTCTCAATCTCCCTCAAAAAGAATGGCATAAGTTCCCTTCCTTCCTTCTTCCAAAGGCAGAAGAGCAGAGATCCAGGTTTCCTGAGTACTACTAAGCTTTTTAGTACAGTTGATAAAGATACACAGTGGCTATGGTTATGGCTTTTTAAAATATATTTCTTTTTATAGGTTTATCACATCCAAAAAAATCATTCTTATACTTTTGCCTTTTTTATGAGGGAGAAGCTGGATAAGGAAATGTAATTATTAAATAATGACATCTGACAAATAAGAAAAAATTTGAAACCCATAATTCAACAACCTTCTACCAAGAGGAAAATGGTGTGTTCCACCTTGTTCTCCTTGTGTTCTCTGCTCTGTTAAACACTCATCTTCTTTTAGATTTCTCATTTGCTCTTAGAGTATAGTATATATTCTTATACTGATTAAACAGTTGTTCTCTCATTTTGTTTTTATTAGGACAAACAGATATTGCTATGAATCTTCTGTTACTTCTATAATTGATGTTGTTGCAATATATATCCATTAATGCCATTCAGTATTAAATATTACACATGCTCTAGTGATCTTTCTTATAAATTCTAAATTGATTTCCAAAAGGTTGGTTATATTTGCAGTGCCACCAAAAGTGGATAAATGTGTATAGATACTCTCTAGTCTTTCCTATATTGACTTTTGTCAGCTTCTCTCAACCCAAACTGATTTCATGTTCTGTCTATTAATTCTTAGTGCTCTGGGAAGCTCTTAAAGAGTTTAAGTGACAGAGATCTTGTTCACCAAATGTGCTCATAGTATTATCCTTTATGTCTAAATCATGAGCACATTTATACCTTATCTTGATAAAGGGTTTTGTGTTGATCTTTGCCTAGTTTCTGCTATACTATTTTCCAATTTCCCCAGCAATTTTTGTCATGAAAAAAGTTCTTATCCCAGAAACTGGAGTCTTTGAATTTATCAAATTTTAGATTATTACAGTTATTGACAATTGTGTCTTGTAAACCTCACCTATTCCAGTAATCTAGCATTTTATTTTTCAGTCAGTACCAAACAGTTTGGTGACCACTGCTTTATATTATACTTTTAGGTGTGTTACAGCTAGACCACCTTTGTTTGCAGGTTTTTCATCAATTCTATAGAAATTCTTCAATTTTTGTTGTGTCAGGTGAATTTTATTTTATTTTTTCTAGCTCCATTAAATAACTCCATTAAATAAACAAGCTATTTTATGGCTTGATTGATATGGCACTCAAGAAGTATATAAATTTAGATATAATTGTCATTTTTTATTATATTAGTCCTGCATACACATGGAATCTTGATATCCTTTCAATTATTTAGATATAACCTTATTTGTCTGGAAAATGTTTCATACTTGTTTTCATTTATTTCCTGGCTTTGTCTTGACTGGTAAGCTCCCAGATATTTTACATTATCTACAGTTATTTAAAACAGAATTTCTCTGTTTCAGTGAAGAAAGCCATATATACCCAGAGAGAGAGATATAAAATGTGGACCACAACATAACATTTTAATGCTCTCTATTGATGTTTGCTTGCATTGCGTTTTCTTTCTCTGATATTTTTTTTTTCTTGTAGATAGGCTATGTTTTTTTTTTTTTTTTGCACAACAGTGGTAAGTGTGGAAATATGTATACATATATTCGAGTTGTCAGGTATTTTAACATAATTAACATGTAGTGGACTTCCTGCCATCTAGAGGAGGGGTGGGGACTGTGGGAGGGGGAAATTTGTAAAGAAAGCTTTGGAAGGGTTAATGTTGAAGAATTATCCTTACATATGTTTTGCAAATAAAAACCTTTAATTAAAAAAAAAAAACAGAATTTCTCTATCTCTTGCTCCTGGACTTTGTTGGTATAGAAATATTGATGATTTACATGGATTTATTTTGTAACCTGCAACTTTGTTAAAGTTGTTAATTGTTTCTGGGAGATTTTTAATTGATTTTCTAGAAATATGTATGTCACCATATTATCTGCAAAGAGCAATAATTTTATTTACACCTTACCTACTCTAATTCCTTCAATTTATTTTCCTTCTCTTATTGCTAAAGCTAACATTTGTAATACAATATTGAATAGTAACATTAATAGTGGGCAATCTTGTTTTACTTTTGATCTCATTGGGAATGCTTCTAATTCATTATATATAATGCTTGGTGATGATTTTAGATAGATGTTACTTGTCATTTAAGGAAACCTCCATATATTGTTGTGAGGTCTAGTGTTTCTAATAGAAAAGAGTATTGTATTAGTAAAATACTTTTTCTACCTGTATATGATTTTTGTTAGTTTGGTTGTTGATATAATCAATTATGGTAATAGTTTTCTTGATATTAAATCAGCCCTGCATTCCTGGTATAAATCATACTTGGTTATAGTGTATTATCCTGGGGATAAATTGCTGCATTCTTTTTGCTAACTTTTTATTTAAAATTTTTGCATCAATATTCATTAGACACATTGGTATACAGTTTTCTTTCTCTATTTTGCTCTTTTCTAGGTTCAGTATCAGCATAACATCTGTGTCACAAGAGAAATTTGGTAGGTCTTCTTCCCTTATTTTTTCAAATAGTTTCTTTAGTATGGGAACTAATTGTTCTTTAAATGTGTGGTGAAATCCACTTGTAATTACCATTTGGTCCTATAGATTTTTTTCCTCAGAAGTTAATATTTTGTTCAACTTCTTTTTCTAAAATTAGACTACTTTAGTAATTTATTTTCTCATGTGTTAACCTGGGAAATATTTGTTTTACTAAGTGTGCAAATTATTATATTTGTTTGGTGTACTGTTGGTCAAAAAATTTCCTCTTCATTGATGCTGTTCAGCCTTTTCATTTTTTATTAAAGCTTTTTATTTTCAAAACATATGCATGGATAATTGACCCTTGGAAAACCATGTATTCCAATTCCCCTCCTTCAACCCACCTCCTCCCCTAGATGCCAAGTAATATAATATATGTTAAACATCTTAAAATATATGCTAAATCTAACATATGTATACGTATTTATACAATTATCTTGTTGCAGAAGAAAAATCAGATCAAAAAGGAAAAGAAATGAGAAAGAAAATGAAATGCAAATAAACAACAACAAAAAGAGTGAAAATCCTATGTTGTGATTCACACTCAGTTCCCACAGGCCTCTCTCTGAGTGTATATCTCTCTCTTCATCATAAGATCATGGGAATTGGCCTGAATCATTTCATTACTAAAATGAGTCACATCCATCAAAATTTATCATAATATAATTTTCTTGTTGCTGTGTTACAATGTTTCCTGGTTCTGCTCATTCCACTTAGCATCAGTTCATGTAAGTCTCTCCAGGCCTCCCTGAAATCATCCTGCTGGTCATTTCTTATAGAACAATAATATTCCATAACATTTATATACCATCACTTATTCATCCATTCTCCAACTGATTGGCAACCACTTGGTTTCCAGTTTCTTGTTACTCCAAAAAGGGCTGCCACCAACATTTTTATACATGTGGGTCCCTTTCACTTCTTTAATATCTCTTTGAGATATAGGCTGAGTGGAAACACAGCTGGGTCAAAGGCACAGTTTGATAATTTTTTGAGCATAGTTCTAAATTACTTTCCAGAATGGCTGGATCCATTCACAATTATACCAACAATATATTAGTGTCCCAGTCTTCCCATATCCCCTCCAACATTCATCATTATCTTTTCCTGTCATCTTAGTCAATCTGACAGATGTGTAGTGGTATCTCAGAGTTGTCTTAATTTGCATTTCTCTGATCAATAGTGATTTAGTGCACCTTTTCATATGACTAGAAATGGTTTTAATTTCATATCCTTTGACCATTTATTAATTGGAGAATTGTCTGAATTCTTATACATTTTAATCAATTCTCTATATACTTTTGAAATGACATTATCAGAATCCTTAAATATAAAAATGTTTTCCCAGTTTATTGCTTCAATTTTAATCTTGTCTGCATTAGTTTCACTTGTACAAAAACTTTTTGACTTAATATAATCAAAATTACTTATTTTGTGTTCAATAATGAGTGCCAGTTCTTCTTTGGCCACAAATTCCTTCCTTCTCCACAGATCTGAGAGGTAAACTATCCTATGTTCTCATTTCTTTATTATAATTTGCTTATCACATCATTTTTATGTCTAAATCATGAACCCATTTTGACCTTATTTTGGTGTATAATGTTAGGTGTGGATCAATGCCTAATATCTGCCATACAAGTTTCCAATTTTCCCAGCAGTTTTTGTCAAATAATGTGTTCTTATTCCAAAAGTTGAAGTTTGTCAAAGACTACATTGCTGTAGTCATTGACTACTTTGTTATATAAACCTATTCTATTCCACTGATTGACTACTCTCTTTTTTACTCAGTACGAAATGATTCTTATGACCACTGCTTTATAATATAGTTTTAGGTATGGCAGAGACATTCATTTGCATTTCTTTCATTAATTTTCATGAAATTCATGACCTTTTGTTCTTCCAGATGAATTTTGTTATTATATTTTCTATGACTGTAAAATAATTTCTTGGGAGTTTGACTGGTATGGCACTGGATAAGTAGATTAATCTAGGCAGTACTGTCATTTTTATTATATTTGCTTGGCCTACACATGAGCACTTGATATTTATGTAATTGAGTTGATCTGACTTTATTTGTGTGTGGAAAGTGTTTTGAAATTGTGTTCTTAAAGTTCCTGACTTTACCTTGGCAGAGAGACTCCCAAATATTTTATATTGTCAACAGTTATTTTAAATGGAATTACTCTTTGTATCTCTTGGTGTTGTACTTTGGGGTTATTTTAAAAAATGCTGATCAATTAAGTGCCTTAATTTTGCATCCTGCAACTTTGCTAAAGTTGTAGGCTGTTTCTGGTAGTTTGTTTATTCTCTAGGGTTCTCTAAGAACACCATCATATCATCTGCAAAGAGCGATAATTTGGTTTCCTTATTATCTACTCTAATTCGTTTAATCTCTCATTCTCTTATTGCCAAAGCTAACATTTCTAATACAATATTGAAAGTAATGGTGGTAGTGGGTAACCTTATTTCACCCCTGATCTAATTGGGAATGGTTCTAGTTTGTCCCCATTACATATGATATTTGCTGATGGTTTTAAATAGATGCTACTGATCATTTTAAGGAAAACTCCATTTATTCTTATACATTCTAGTGTTTTTAATAGGAATGGGTATTGGGTTTTATCAAATGCTTTTTCTGCATATATTGAGATGATCATATATTTGTTAGTTTGGTAATTTATTATATAATCATATATATCATATAGATATAGTAAATTATGCTAATAGTCTCCTAATATTGAACAAGCCCTACATTCCTGGTATAAACCCTGCTTGGTTGGGATATATTATCGAGGGGATGACTTTCTGTAATCACTTTGCTAATACTTTTTTTAAGATTTCTGTATCAAAATTAATTAAGGAAATTATAGACCAAATTCTCTGTTTTCATCCTCCTTGATTTAAGTATCAGTACCATGCCTGTGTCATAAAAGGAATTTAGTAGAAGTCTTTCTTTCTCTATTTTTTCAAATAGTTTGTATAGTATTGGAGGTAATTGTCTTTTAATTTGGAGGTAAAATGTCCTGGGGAGAATTCACATGTAAATCCATTTTGCCCTGGATCTTTTTTTCTTATGGAGTTTATTGATAGATTTTCTATTTCTTTTCCTAAAATGGGACTTTTTAAGTAATTTATTTCCTCTTCTGTTAACCTTGGCAACCTATATTTTTGTAGATATTACTCCATTTCACTTGTTATAAATTTTTTCTATAAATTTGGGCAAAAGAACTCCTAACTATTGCTCCAATTTCCTCTTCGTTAGTTAAAAGTTCTCCTTTTTTTCATTTTTGAGACTATCACTTTTATTTTCTTTCCTTTTTCTAATCAAATTAACTAGAGTTTATTTATTTTGTTGTTTTTTTTTCATAAAATCAACTCAATTTTATTTAATAATTCAATAGGATTTTAATTTCAATTTTATTAATCCCCACTTTTATTTTCAGAATTTCAAGTTTGGTGTTTAATCAGGGGTTTTAAAATGTGTTCTTTTTCTAGTTTTTTTTGGTTGCAAGTCCAATTTATTGATCTTCTCTTTTTCTATTTTATGCAAGTAATCATCTAGAGATATGAAATTTCCCCTAATAATTCCTTAGGCTGCTTCCCACAAATTTTGGCATGTTGTCTCATTATTTTCATTTGCTTGGATAAAATTATTGATTGTTTCTATAATTTGCTGTTTCACCCATTCATTCTTTAGGATTAGATTATTTAGTTTGCAGTTAATTTTGGGGCTATTATCTCCTGACTTTTTATTGAATGTAATTATTTTTCCATAGTGATCTCTAACCAACCCTGGTTGCTGTTAGAAACATTGGTTCCAAGGCAAACTAAAGCAACTGTTGCTTATTTTCCTTAAGAGTAGATATCAACATTTTAAAATGAAAGAAAAGCAAAAAGAACACTGAGAATAGACAATTTTATGGAGAGAGAGAGAACAGACTTCAAACCCTGAAGTTCCTAAAGGCCAATCAACTCCAGAAGTAGCCCCAAAAGGAGATATGAGCTGATTTCCATTTCACAAAGTTTTATTGGAAGATTTCAAAAAGGATCTTAAAAGAGAGTTGGAAGGAAAATGGGGAAATGAAATGAGATAATTGCAAGAGAATATGAAAAAGGAAAACCAGGAATTATTTTTTAAAAACTCCTTTTTGATTAAAAGGAGAAATCATATCACTCCTTAGAAAATAGAAATGAAAAAGATACCAACTCATTGAAAAACAAAATTTGTGAAATGGAAAAAAATGCAATGTATAAAACAATTCAATTGGCCAAATACAAAAGGAGCTAAAAAGGGTAACTGAAGAAAATAAGACATTAAACACTAGAATTGAACAAATGGAAGTGAATGCCTCAATAAGACTTCAAAAATCACTCAAACAAACAAAAAAAAAAAAACAAAATGAAAAAATAGAAGAAAATATGGAATACCTCCTAGGAAAAGAAACAGATCTGGAAAATAGGTGAGACAATCTAAGGATTATTAGATTTCCTGAAAGCCATGATGAAAAACAAAACCTAGACATTATCTTACAGGAAATTATAAAGGAAAACTGCCCTGATGTCCTAGAATCTTAAGTTAAAATAGCCATTGAAAGAATTTACCATTCACATCCTGAAAGAGATCCGAAAATGAAAACTCCAAGGAATAGTGTGGTTAAATTTTAGAACTTAAACTAAGGAAAAATATTATAAGTGACCAGAAAGAAATAATTTAAATACTGAGGAGCCACAATCAGGATAACCCAGGACATAGCAGCTTCCACCATAAAGGATAGAAGGGCCTGGAATATGATATTCTCAAAGGCAAAGGAACTTGGATTACAGCCAAGAATAAGCTATCAAGCTAAAATGAGCAATTTCTTTCAGGGACAAAGATGGACATTGAGTGATAGAGGTAAATTTTATCTATTTCATATTAAAAGACCAGAGATGAACAAAAAAATTGATCTTCAAACACAGAACTAAGAGAAGCATAAAGAAGTAAAAAAGAAATAACTCTTGAGAACTATATTTCTGTATATATAGATATAGATATATTTAGAGAGTGGGGGTATAATTTGATTTTATTATGATAATATAAAAAAAGAAATGAGGTGAATGGGATTGTACTGGAAAAGAGGGGAAAATGTAAAATAAGGGAAATTGCATCTCACAAAGAATTAAAAAAAACTTATAATTGAGAGAAAGAAGGGCAGGGATGAACATTTTATGAATCTGATTCTTATCAGATTTGGCTCAAAGAGAGAATGCCAGAAATATTTGATATCAAAGAGAAACTTGTCTCACCTTATAGAGACTTTTCCCACCTTATGGAAAAGTGGGAAGGGAAAAGGTAAAAGAGAGGGGAAGACTAATAGAAGAGAAAACAGATATCAAACTGTGCATAGCCTTTGAACCAGCAGTGTTTCTATTGGGCCTATATCCCAAAGAGATTTTAAAGGAGGGAAAGGGACCCACATGTGCAAAAATGTTTGTGGCAGCCCTTTTTGTAGTGGCAAGAAACTGGAAATTGAAATGATGCCCATCAATTGGAGAATGTCTGAATAAATTATGGTATATGAATGTCATGGAATATTATTGTTTGGTAAGAAATGGCCAGCAGTATGATTTCAGAGGGGCCTGGAGAGACTTGCATGAACTGATGCTGAGTGAAATCAGCAGAACCAGGAGAACATTATACACAGCAACAAGACTATACGATGATCAATTCTGATGGACATGGTTCTCTTCAACAATGATGTGACTCAAACCAGTACCTATTGTTCAGCAATGAAGATAGAAATATACATCCAGAGAGAGGCCTGAGGGAACTGAGTATGAACCACAACACAGCATTTTAATGCTTTCTGTGAATATTTCCATGCATTTTGTTTTCCTTCTTAGGTTTTTTTTTCTCTCTAGATCTGATGTTTCTTGTGCAGTAACATAACTGTATAGATATGCATACATATATTGGATTTGTCAAATAATTTAACATATTTAGTATGTATTAGATTACCTGTCATCTAGTGGTTGGGTTGGGGGGAAGGAGGGGAAAAGCTTGGAACAAAAAAAAAGTTTTGCAAAGGTCAATGTAGAAAAATCATTCATATGTTTTGTAAATAAAAAGCTTTTTTAAAAAAGAAGAGAAAACAGAAATAGTAGGGGAAAGGTATAAGAAAGGGAAAGGGGTTCTAAAGTAATAGGGTTGTTTAAGGGAGGTGGTGATCAGAAGCAAAATATTGGAGATGAGGGAAGAGGAAAAGGAAAGAGAAAAACATAATTTAGGGTAAATAAGATGGCAGGTAAATAAGATGACACTTGATCCAGCAGTGTTTATATTGGGCTTATGTCCCAAAGAAATCTTAAAGGAAGGAAAAGACCCCACATGTGCAAGAAAGTTTGTGGCAGCCCTTTTTGTAGTGGCTAGAAAATGGAAACTGAATGGATGCCCATCAATTGGAGAATGGCTGAACAAATTATGGTATATGAATGTTATGGGATATTATTGTTCTGTGAGAAATGACCAGCAGGATGATTTCAGAGAGGCCTGGAGAGACTTGCATGAACTGATGCTGAGTGAAATGAGCAGAACCAGGAGATCATTATACACAGCAACAACAATACTATATGATGATCAATTCTGATAGACATGGCTCTTCAACAATGAAATGTTTTAAACCACTTCCAATTGTTCAGTGAAGGAAGCCATATACATCCAGAGAGAGGGATGTGAAATGTGGACCACAACATAATATTTTCATGCTCTCTATTGATGTTTGCTTGCATTGTGTTTCCTTTCTCTGATTTTTTTTCTTGTAGATACAATTTTTCTTACACAACAATGATAACTTTGGAAATATGTATACATATATTTGATTTGTCAAGTATTTTAACATAATTAACATGAAGTGGATATCCTGCCATCTAGGGGAGAGGTGGGGAGTAGGGGGGGAAATTTGTAACAGAAAGCTTTGTTAGGGTTAATATTGAAGAATTACCCATACATATGTTTTGCAAATAAAAAGTTTTAATAATAAAAAATAAGATGGCAGGTATTCATATTTTAATAATGAATGTTAATGGGATAAACTCTCCCATAAATCAGAAGCAGATAGCAGACAGAAATAAAAGTCAAAATCCTACAATATGTTGTTTACAAGAAATACATTTAAATAAGAATGATATATTCAGAGGAAAGTTAAAATGCTGGAGCAGAATTTATTATGCTTCAGGTAAAGTTTTAAAAAAGCATTTACTATTTCTGTCTTTCTGCATTTGATTTTGAAGTTCTTATGCCCTAACACATGGTAAATATTTGTATAGGTTCCATGAACTACAGAGAAAAATATATATTCCTTTGTCTCTCCATTCAATTTTCTCTAAAGATCTATCATACCTAACTTTTCAAACATTCTGTTTACTTCCCTAACTTCTTTTTTATTTATTTTATTGTTCAATGTATCTTGTTCTGATATAGGGAGGCTAAGATTCCCCCATTAGTATAATTTTGCTGTTTCTTCTTGCATCTCTCAACTTCTTGTTTAGGAATTTCAATGCTACACCACTTGGTGCATATAGGTTTAGTACTGATATTGCTTCATTATCTATTGAACCCTTTAGCAAGATATGGTTTCCTTCCTTATTTCTTTTATTTAGATCTATCTTTTCTTTTATTTGACCTAAGAACTTCAAAATCAAATGCAGAAAGGCAGAAATAGTAAATGCATTTTTTCAGATCATGATGCAATAAAAAAATCACCTTCAATAAAAGACCAGACGAAAATAGACCACAAATTAATTGCATACCAAATAATCTCATCCTAAAGAATAAAATGGTGAAACAACAAATCATAGACACAATTAATAATTTCATCCAAGAGAATAGCAATATTGAGACAAAATACCAAAATTTGTGGGATGCAATAACTAAAGCAGTTATTAAATTTTATATCTCTAGATGCTTACTTGCATAAAATAGAGAGATCAATGAATTAGGCTTGTAACTAAAAAGGCTGGAAAAAGAGCAAATTATAAGTCCCCAATTAGATACCAAACTTGAAATTCTGAAAATAAAAAATAAATCTCCATTTTGGCAAAGAGAATGGCCACTGTGAATTTGTCACATGTTTATTTCAAACTGAGAATTGCTACTCTAATTTCATCTATCAAAAAACAGATCAAGAAGATAAAAGCTAAGAATAATTGTCCTACCTTAAAGTTTCAACCAAAAAATAATCTTCATATAATAATACAAAAATAACTAAATAAAAGTGTCCTGAAATATTGGAACAAGAGGGGAAAGTGGAAATAGAAAATATTTGTCTATCACCATCCGAAAAAGATCTTGTGAGAAAATGTTATGTGAATATCATTGCTAAATTCTGAAAACAACAGATCAAGCAGAAAATCAAAGATCAAAAAAAACTATAGTTGTGAGTTAAAATATCATACTCATCAAAATTAAGCATAATTCTGAATGAGGGGGAAAGCAGATATTCAATGAATTGTATGATGTTCAGCAATTTGTTTCAAAAAGACCTGAACTTAATAGAAAATTTCACATATCAGATACAAGAGAAATATCAGGTAAACATCAAAGATTAATTTTAAGGCTGGGCAATAAGAATTGTTTATGCTTTATATGTGAAATGTAAACCACATGTCTAAGATTGTCATTAGTAAGTGGATATTTTGAAAATAAGAATGGGATAGAGCTATGATGTGATTCTAAAAAAGGAAAAACAAGTAGGAAAAAGAAAAAAAAAAGTAATTACCTACTACAAATGAGGTGCAAGTGTCAGAACTTACACAGAATAATTTGATGGGGAAAGAGAGCTGCTTGTTCTGGAATCCTGCTCACATGGAGAATGAATTAAAGAGGGAACAATATATATATACCTGGAAAGGTAAAAAAAGTCTTCTAAATTTATAAAGAAATAAGAGGGAAGGGAATATAATAAGGGAATGCATAGAAAGGTGTGTAGTTTAGTGGAAATGGGATAAAGAGGAAGGGAAAGGATGAGAAAAAAGGGTGGAAGGAGAGAATAAAGGAGGGATTCTTGAGGGAAGGAGATTATATCAAGGCAAAGAAGTGAGTAAAAGAAATGAATCAGTCAGCAAAACCAGAAATTAAGAGATACACGCAAACAATAAAAATGATCAGAAATAGAATTTATTAGGAAAAATGGGGGTAGTACTCATTGATTTGAGAGAAAGTTAAAGTTATAATAGATTCACTCAAAAGAAAAAATAGGGGAAGTACAATATATGCCAGTTGTGTTAATCAATACTGTTTTAGTCTATTTAAAACAAGTGGATAATATAAAGTTGGAATATGCTGTAGGGCAGGAAATGAAGGTTGGTATATTTAGAAAAATATGGAAAGAATTGAGCCTAAGTAGAATGATAAATGCACTTTCAGGGAAACAGAGGATAAAAAAGCATAAAATAAGCTTGCCTAGATTTATATGAATATATATGTGATTAGAGGTATATATTTATAGATATCTATGTACATGTATCTGTGTACATGTGTATATGCTTACATATTGGTGTATATATACATGTATGTATGTATATGTATATACTATTTGGGGCAGGTTGGGGGGAGGAAAGGAGAAAAAAGAATGCATACTTCAGAATAAAATGTACATATATTTAATCCATATGTTTTCTTGAAACAGACATTTCTTGCTTTACATTTTAAATTTTCTCATTTTGTTGGGCACGACAACTTTTCTATTTTTCCTTTTTCTATTTTGCATTTATTTCAAAATATAAAAGATATAAAAAAGAAAAAAAAAGATGTACGAAATCATAATCTTACATCACAAAAAATATATTTCAATGGGATTTTTTATTTATGGATTAATTAGGTTCAACAACAATTAGAAAGAACTGCATTTTGCATTTTATTCCTTAACAAACACTTTCTCATCATTATTATTCTTGCAGCCTCTTTTATCTGCTTATTCCTTAGACTGTATATAATGGGGTTCAGAAAGGGAGGTACTATAGAATAGAATATTGAAAGGATTATATCTTTAATGGACCCAGAATCTGAAGGTGATTGGAGGTACACATAATAGCCTGAAATAAGGAATAAAGAAACCACAATGATATGAGGGACACAAGTAGAGAAGGCCTTTCTTTGGTCTTCTTTCACTGGAAATCTGAGCACTGTGGAAAATATCCTAATGTATGATGCAGTGATGAAGGCAAAGCAGGCAACCCCAATCACCAGAGCAGAGGCAAGTAAGGATAATGTATGGCTGAATGTTTCTGAGCAAGAGATCTTGAGCAGAGAGGGGATATCACAGAAGAACTGATTGATCACATTAGATTGGCAGAAAGACAATCGAAATGTGTAACCAGTATGGAAACTTGCATACAAAAGTCCAGTGAACAGGCAGGTTAGGGTCATCTGCATACAGACACGAGGATTCATGACTACAGGATAGTGGAGTGGCTGACAGATAGCAACATAGCGATCATGGGCCATGACAGTGAGCAAAGTAAACTCAACATAGGCCATAAAAGTCACCAAGAATATCTGAGCTGCACAACCTCTAATTGAGATAGCTCTGTTGTTCACCAGGGAGTTGATGGATGCTGGGGGAACAGTTACTGATATGAAGCAGACATCCACAATGGACAGATTCCTAATGAAAAAGTACATGGGGGTGTGGAGTCTCCTGTCCATGGTGGTGATAATAACAATAAGGAGATTCCCCATTAGGCCTGCTGAGTAAATGAGAAAGAAAAGCAAAGAATATAAGATCCGTAGCTCTCTGATGTCAGACAACTCCATAAGGAGAAATTCCGTCACAGAGGTCGTCAAGTTAAACATTTTCAGACTCCAGTGATTGACCTAGGGTGCAAAAAGAAATTAAACAACCCATCAATCCTCAATTATTAATGGCATACTCTATTTTTGTCATGATTGCATAAGACATGGCCCCTGTTGTGTATGACTATGTAACTGTGGGCAATTCTAGTTAGCTTTCAAGGAAAAAACTCACTAAAAGTGATATGAGAAGTGTATACTTGCACTGGTAAAGGACATTTCTGCACCATAATATTATCTATTAAAAACACAGACATTTAAAGAAGCAAAATAATGCTGACTTCCTTTATTTTTTGTATAATGTGTTGTTTATCTTTGAATGAATGTATTGGTACAGATAATCTGATCAAAGCTAGAAGCCACCAATGAAAATGATCTTTTATTTGTAAAGTCCTCTCAAATGTGGTCTTATCCTATCCTATCCCATAATCCTTTTCCATGGCCATCTCCTCTTTATTAATAGCCATAAACAACATAGAAGAGAAAGTCAGAATTTTTTTTTTAAAAGAATAGTTTAAAACACATTGGTGGCTTTTATTGATAGTGGAGACAAGGATGATAATTTTTCTTCCTCTAATTTCCCTCTACATACTCTCCCATTGGCTGAAAGAAGAAATTACAAATGACTGGGAGACATATAGCTGGATAGATATTTCATCCATCCAGGGGCTGGAAGACCAACAAAGTCTGCTGACTTGGCTTGCTTCTAATTTTTATCATGCTGATGACTGGTTCCCCTGATCTTTTCACTCCAATACTTCATTCATAGCCATGAAAGAACCAAAATGAATTAGCTATCATTAGCCAGATCTATCCTTGTCTCATAAAATAGCATCCAAAGGAGCATACTGTACTGATACTCCACTCCCTTTCCCTTAAACCTACTACTTCTCTTTCAAGATTAAGGATCCAAGAGTAGGGATAATTAGTAAGCAGATATTTCTTGGCAGTAATTCTTCATGATGTTTTTAGAGAAGTAGAAATCAAGTCCTGATATAAGAACTATATTTTTGTTATGTTTAATACATACATACATACATATACATAAATGCATACATGACATATATGTATATATATGAAATCATATTTGTATATCATTTTTTTATTTTAAATTCTAAACTGTTTCATTTTTCTCTTCCTAGCCTACCTACAGGAATAAAATGCAATATATATATATATATATATTTGTGTGTATATAGACATACATACAGAAAGACAAACAGATGTAGTCACTTAAATGACATTAGCTATGAAAAAAGAAAGGAAGGAAGGAAGGAATGAGGAAGGAAGGAAGGAAGGAAGGAAGGAAGGAAGGAAGGAAGGAAGGAAGGAAGGAAGGAAGGAAGGATGAAAGGATAAAAAAGCAAGGTAGGAGAGGGGTAAGGAAGGAAAGAGGAAGAGAAGGAGGGAAGAAAAAGAGAGGAAAAAAGAAGGAAAAAAGGCCATGGGAGGGACTATAGGAAGGATGGAAAAAGGAAAAAAGGGGGAAAAATTAAAAGAAAATTAAAAGAAAGAAAAGGAAAATATATTTCATTCTGTACCTGAATCCCTCACCTTTCTCTTTAGAGGTAGATATTTCACATTTTATCACAGTGCCTTTTGTATTGTAATTTGCTATTTTGTTGATTAGAATTACCATCTTTCAAAGGTGATTATTTTTACAGTATTGGTACAGTATGTCATTTCTTGTTTCTGCTTCACTTTGCATCATTTTACAAAAATTTTCCAAGTTCTCCTGAAATTAACCCCTTCATTTCATTTTTACTGAGTGAATTCTCTAACCATTCCCTAATTGAAGCTCATATTCACACTTTCCAATTGCTTGCCCTTACAAAAAGAGTTTCTATAAATATATTTATGCATATGTGTTCTTCCTTTTCTTCTTTAATTTTTTTTGGAGTAATAGTATCACTGTGTCAAAGCATTATTCACAACTCCTTTGCTTCCTGGATATTGTTCCAAATTGGTTTCTATAATTGCTAACTTTTACCTAAGGTCTTTCATGTATCATTTTATATTTAATTGGTGCCTTCTTCCTTTTTATATCACATTGATTGATTAATATTTCCCTCAAAATCACCCTCATGAAAATTCATTTATGAAACAGATTCTGAGATAGTATCACAAATAGAAACAGAATAAAATATGAAATACATAAACATTTAAAGTAGATTAAAGAGATGGAAATTCTTTTGGTTTGCATGTAGAAGATATCACTTTCTTGTGATGAATGGATGAAGAAGCTAGATTTTCTTAACTTCTTTATTTGCATTTCAATTTTGTGTCTAATTCTTTCCAAAAGTTTGTTATCTCTCAGCTCAACATATTCTTGTACTTGAAGTAATGAAGTTTTAAAATATTAGTAGCTAAAGAAAAATATCATCTTTTTCCTTAAATTTATTTAAGTTCTTTAGCATTGCTGGCAAAAAAGTAACATTTACCAGAAATTATTGGATTCATTGATGGAAGAACCTTTTTTTACTTTGTATGTGAAATGACATTGGCTTTGGAATTACACCTTGCTTCCCATTTCAATTAAACCACAAAAGTTCAATCCTGAAGAAATCTATTGTTCTCATTATGCATTTTTTTCCTCATCTCTAAAATCAAAACATTAGACTATTTGGCCTCTACATCTATGATACAAACCTACATACTCACACAATCACATGTAGTTTAAGTGCCCCATTGTATCCCCACTCAATTGAAATGTTTTATTGCTTTTTGTTATTCTACAGACTGAATTATTTTAATCATGCTTTCACATATATTTCCTTTTAATAATAGATGACTTCCCTTTACCAGGAAGGAATGAAAGTAAGGACATCTTTGGGGAAAGAGAATAGAGAGAGACAGAGACAGAGACAGAGACAGAGAGAAAAGTGAGGAGGAGAGAGAGAGAATCAGACAGACAGAAAGAGAAGATGAAGAAGATGAAGATGAAAAAGAAGAAAGGAGAAGAAAAGAAAGGAGAGGAGAGAGGCAGAAGAAATGAAAGAAAAAAGGAATGGATGGAAGGAAGAGAGGGAGGGAAAAGGAAAAAGAAAGGTAAATGAAGGAAAGAGGAACAAGAAAAAGAGAAAAGGAAAGAAGAAAGAATCAGAGAACAAGAGTAAGGGAGGAAGGCAGTAAAAAAGAAGGAATAAAGGGAGGGAGAGAAGGTTAGATGAAAGGAGAAATAAAATGGAAAAATAAGAAAAAACATTTCATTGAAACTCATCGTATCTTACTTGAATAAGGCAACAAGTCTTCTTGCTGTCAGCTTCTGCAATCTGATTTGTTCAAAGATGATATTACTGAATTGCTATGCCATGGAAAAGACCTCCAGAATTCCCCCAGTTCAGGCTGAATTGGTAGAAAATTATAAACTTTTCTTTCTTCTGAGGTCACCATAGCTCTATTTTTGGTTAGAAAGCATGTTTTCCCTCAATGTTCTACCATATATTTGTATTTAAAGTTGTACAGCATTTTTGATAGTATTGTTCCATAGGCCAATTTTGCCTTTGTTTAGATAGATATTCCTTGCATTTCCCTAGGGACAGTGTCCCTGCTCTTCAACTCAAATGGAGAAGCAGAGATCATGGCACTGAGGTAATTGTCTCTGGGTAATAAAATATGAGGTGCCAAATAGTCCTCTCAAGTGAACTGGATTGGAGTTCAAGAAATATTAATTAATGTGCATGGGAGTGAATATGAATTACAATTGTAGGATTCATCATCTTTCAACTTCCTTCAAAAGATGAATTAAATCCCTTTCACCCAGTCCTCAAAAGGTAGAAGATTAAAGATCAAAGTGTTCTGAGGAGTTGTTTGGCTTGTTAGCTCAGTTGTTATAGTTATAATGTGATTATGGTTATGGCTTTGATTGACATATAAGCAACAGAGCTTCACAAATTTTGTGTAAAATTTTTGAAAAATTTTTTATTTTCAAAACATATGTAGAGATAATTTTCAACATTCACCCTTTTCTCCCTCCCTTTCCCCCATGTCCTCCCTTAGATGGCAAGTAACCCAAAATGTATTAAATATGTATAATTTTCTACACATATTTCCACAATTATCATGCTGCACAACAAAAATCAGATCAAAAAGGAAAGCAATGAGAAAGAAAACAAAAGGCAAGCAAACAACAACAAATGTGAAAATACCATGTTGTGATCTACATGTTGTGAGTGGGGACTCAGTCCCCACTGTCCTTTCTCTGAGTGTAGATGACCCTTTCTGTCACAAGACTATTGGCACTGGCCTGAAGGGTCTTGCTGTTGAAAAGAGCCATGTCCATCAAAATTGATCATGGTATAATTTTGTTGCTGCTGTGTACAATGATCTCCTGGTTCTACTCATGTCACTTAGGATCGATTCATGTAAGTCTCTCCAAGTCTTTCTGGAATCATCCTGGTGATTTTTTTCTTATAGAACAATAAGATTCTATAATATTCATATACCATAACTCATTCATCCATTCTCCAATGGATGAACATTCACTCAATTTCCATTTTTTGCCACTACAAAAAGGGCTGCTATGAACATTTTTTTACATATGGGTCCCTTTCCTTCCTTTAAGACCTCTTTGTGAAACAGGTTCAGTAGAGACACTGCTGGATCAAAGAGTATGCACAGTTTGATAACTCTGTGGGCATAGTTCCAACTACTCTCCACAATGGTTGGATCTGTTTGTAATTCCATCAACAATGTATTAGTGTCCCACTTTTTCCACATCCCCTCCAAAATTCATCATTATTTTTTCCTGTCATCTTACTCAATCTGACAGGTGTGTAGTGGTACCTCAGAGTTGCCTTAATTTGCATTTCTCTGATCAAGAGTTATTTAAAACACCCTTTCATATGACTACAAATAGTTTCAACTTCATCATCTGAAAATTGTCTGTTCATATTCTTTGATCATTTATCAATTGGAGAATGGCTTATATTTTTATAAATTTCAGTCAATTCTCTGTATAATTTTAGGAATAAGGCCTTTATCATAACCCTGGGTGTCATTTTCCCCTTACTTTACTGTTTCCCTTCTAATCCTGTCCTCATTGATTTTGTTTCTACAAAACATTTTTAACTTAATATAACAAAATTATCCACCTTGTATTCAATAATGTACTCAAGTTCTTCTTTTCAGGGCCAACCCCAGTATGAGGTATTCTCTCTCTCTACTCATACTGTCCTCCTTTCAATGATATCTTTCTTATTACTCTGGCTAACTCTGATTAGTCTGCTTAATTCCAGTCAGTGCCTTTTTTAGGTCTCATAGCATATAGCTTTAAGGGATTCTTCCAAATTATTTTCCTTTCTAACTATATGCTCTCCCAACTCCATTTCATATTTATCACTCTGAGTGCCTAGTCTCTTATTTTGTCTGTAAACTCTTCTCCTAAATAAACCTTTCTTTTTGTAAAGAGAAAGTCATTTGTGAATTTATCGCATGTTTATTTCAAACTAGGTATTGCTATCTGGAACTTATCAATTGAAATCCTTGGTCTTTGGGGCACAGCCAAGATGGTGGAGAGCAGACATGGCTTTCTGTGACCTCCTCTGACCTTCTCTCAAACCAATAGTAGATTAAGCCTCTAAACTGGTTTTGAAGCAACAGAACCCACACAAATATTTGGAGTACACCACATTTCTTGAAGAAGATACCTTGAAAGAACTTCAGAACAGGTCTATTTCAATCTGTGCAGGCGTACTGTGCCTTAGCACAGGGAGCCTGGGGCAAGGAGCTGGGGCAGGGAGCCAGAGCATTGCTCTCTCCTCTGACCAGGGAATCTTAGTGAGTCTCTTAGGCTGCTCTGCCCTAGATGCAGTTGGGCATCTTATTAGATTTGCTGCAAGATTCCCACAAAAAACAAATTGTAAGCTACTGAGCCCCAGAAGAATTTGGCACCTGGTGGCAATTGTGAAGCACCAGAAGTCAGTCTGAAACATTGGTCCCAGGGCAAACTAAAGCAGCTGTTGCTCCTTTGCCTTAAGAGCAGATCTCAACCTTTTAAAAATGAGCAAAAAAGTAAAAAGAACATTGAACATAGACAACTTTTATGGAGAGAGAACAGACCTTAAACCCTGAGGTTCCCAAAGGCAAATCAACTCCAGCTGAAGCACCAAAGGGAGATGTGAGCTGGTTCCCATTTCACAAGTTCTTCTTGGAAGATCTCAAAAAGAATCTTAAAAGAGAGTTAAAAGGAAAATGGGGAAAGGAAATGAGATCTTTGCAGGAGGGTATGGAAAAAAAACCCAGAAATTATCTGAAGAAAACTCCTTAAAAATGGATTTGATGAAATGGGAAAAGCATATACCTCCCTACAAAATGGATTTGATGAAGAGGAAAAAACATAAAACTCCTTACAAAATAGAAATTCTTGATCTTTTTCTTGACAAAGGATAAGTTCCCAGTTTTTTTTGCCTACTCCTCATCTAAACCTGGTGAATTACAGCTGGGAAGCACTTTGCTCTCTAAATAGCTAAAGAAGGACCTGAAAATAAGGGCATGAAACACATATCTATACTTCTCTCTGCTTAGGGGTAGAATTTTTGTATTTTAGGGGTCTTTTTCCCTAGTTTTGCGAGAGAACTAGTATAATATCTGGTTATTTGAAACTCTAACAAGTACACTCTCTGTATTATTGCTGTCTCTGTGTTCCTGTTTCTGTTTCTCTATAATCTGCCTTTTAAATTCAAAGTAACCTACAGTTTCTCAAGTTAAGCATTGTCCAAGATTGGCCTGATTGATTCCCTATTTGATTAAATGACTGCTTATATTCAGCCTTTCTAATAAGGTAGGCTCCCCAAAACCCCTCCCCATATCCTGGAGTCAGACAACTTCTGTTGTCCTAAAATCCTCCTCTTGAGACCCCAATTCTGGAGAAGCATGTGGGCCTTTAAGTTTCTAAGTAGTAGATTTTATGACTTGACAATGTTTTACCCTATGGTTAGTAAGGTAGCTTTCTCTGTTATGTAAGAAACTTTTTCCACATGATGAACTAATTCCCTTTCAGTTTGAAGCAGCCACTGTTCCAGTGGAAATCCCCAGAATTTCTGTTCCATAAAGGGCAGAGAAAGAGGAAATGATGGATCACAGCCCAGAGTCTAATGTAGCTAAGTAATGTGGAATAATTAAAACCTTTTATTTATTGGTCCTTCTTTGTTTTATGTAAAAAAAAAATCCTAACAGGTATAAAGTTTGATCTTCCTTATCTCTCTTTTACAACCTTGTAAGCTGTTAGACTGCTACCAAAACCACAAATTCTAAAAATGGCCTAAGCTAATAATTTGCTAGACTTCTTTTAGAGTCTAGTTTGAAACTCTCCTTATATTAAGAGATCTCTCTGGCCCCACAAGTCCCCTTGCAGGTCTGGATTTTCTTTGAGTCACATAAGATTGATACTTTCCCTTGAAATAATCTTTTGCCCACAGGAGACCCAAGGGCAAATAATTCTGGCAGTGGGGTGTTTCTCAGCAGATGGAAAGTTGGATAACAAATATAAGCTATTTGATATGAATGTCCCTCATATCTAATAATATAAGGACATTTTGATTCCTTCCTAAGAATTACTTAAAAGGGAAATTAAAAAGAAATACTTCATCTTTCTTTGGAAATTGCCTAAAAAAAGCCCTCTAAATTAAAATAATTGGACTTTGCAAAAGGAAATGCTCAGGATTTCTTTGTTATACTTGCAAGTTGCTTTTAGCTTGCTCTTTCTGCTAAAAGAGAGGAAAGACTGTGGATGACTTTTATGAAGAGATGGGACCCCAGGTTTTGAGTCCTTCCCTCATTCTAGATCTCTTAGTCATTCCAGTGTGTGCTTTTACTCTGAAGGCCTCCTAGGCTATAAAGACAAATACAGAGACAGGTAAAGTTGTTAACTACCATCTTAAAAAATAAAAAAAAAAAAACTAACATTTTCTGTAAACTTAGAACTGGCCAAGATGAATCTACAGAAATAGTTAAAGTTGTAGAATTACTAAAACACAAAACAGAACAAAAGCATTTTTAACAGATTCTGTGGGGTTTTGATATTGATCCATTAAGTCATTTAGCACTCAGTCTAAGTCTAAGGCAACATTCTGTAGAATTTTTAAGGAAAAAGGATTGAATCTTATAAGAAGTATTTTAATTTATTATTTTCTTTTTTTCTTTATTAAAGCTTTTTATTTTTCAAAATACATGCACGGATAATTCTTTCACATTAACCTTTGTAAAACCTTGTGTTCCAAATTTTCCCCTCCTTCCCCCAGCCCTTCCCTTAGATGGCAAGTAGTCCAATATATGTTAAACAAGATAGAAATATATCTTAAATTCAATACATGCATACATATTTATGCAATTCTCTTTCTGCACAAGAAAAATCAAATCAAACCAGAAAAAAATGAGAAAAAAACAACCACAAAAAGCAAGCAAACAACAACAAAATGAGCAAAAATGCTATGTTGTGAACCACATTCAGTTCCCATAGTTCTCTCTCTGGGTGTAGATGGCTCTTTTCATCAAAAGACCATTGGAACTGGTCTGAATCATCTCATTATTGAAAAGAGCCACATCTATCAGAATTGATTATAATATATTCTTGTAGTTGCCATGTACAATAATCTCCTGCTTCTGCTCATTTCATTTAGCATCAGTTCATGCAAGTCTCTCCAGGGCTCTCTGACATCATCTTGTTGGTCGTTTCTTACAGAACAATAATATTCCATAACATTCATATACCATAATTTATTCAGCCATTCTCCAATTGATGGATCCTTTCAATTCCCAGTTTCTTGCCACTACAAAAAGGGCTGCAACAAACATTTTAGCATATGTGGGTCCCTTTCCCTCCTTTAAAATCTCTTTGGGATATAAGCCCAGTAGAAACACTGCTGGATCAAAGGGAATATACAGTTTGATAAATCTTGGGCATAGTTCCAAATTGCTCTATAGAATGGTTGGATCCATTAATAATTCCACCAACAATGTATTAGTATCCCAGACTTCAGAACAACTGTTAGGCATATGTTTCTTGTTCATTATTTCTCCACGATAATATTTTGCATTTTTTGTCTTTTTTATTTAGTATTTTATTTAAATGAAATGACCATATTATAATAAAAATGAAAAGAAATAAAAGTAAGAAGGGAAGGAAGGAAAAAAGGAAAAAAGAAAGGAATTTCCTCCATTTCACTTAGATTAGCAAATTTATTGACATATGGTTTCCAAAATCACTCCTAAATAGTGCCCTAATTTTCTCTTCATTGGTGGAAAAAAAAAATTTTCATTTTTGAGACTATCATTTTAATTTTTTCTTCTTTCCTTTTTCTAATCAAATCAACTAAAGTTTATCTGTTTTGTTGGTTTTTTCATGAAGTCAACATTTAATGTTATCTATTAATTAAATAATTTTTTATTTCAATTTTATTAATCTTCCCTTTTATTTTCAAAAGCTGGGGTTTGGTCATGTGAAAAACCCACAATGGTCATTCTCTTTGGCAAAAGGTATATTTATTTAGGAAAGAGATTATAGACAAAATAAAGTGATACAATAGACACCAGACACTCTTTGAAATAGAGTGGGAGACCATATGAAAGACAGGTTCCTGAGTGGAACTCACAATAACATAGTAAAAAGGGAGCACCCTCATGAGATTGGGGCATGAGATTTCCCTAGCTAGCAGGCTAAATCCTCAAAGCAACTTAGCATCCTAACAGAGTTAGTTAGCTGTGAGAAGAAGAAATGGGGGTGAGAAGAATACTGGAGTTAGGGCAGATACCATGTGGCATCGTGGGGATTAAGGAGAAAGATACCATGAGGCAGAATGCCATGGTGGACTGATCCAAAGGAAGGCAACATCCATGGAATGGCCTGTAGAGAGCCACAGATAGTGGGGAACCCTGGGTATAAGACCCTTTAGACCAGTAAAAGGAACCCTGCTGACAATGTCTGGTTTGGCTCCTCATCCCTCCCAAGGGGTATCAGCCTTCCTGAGAAGTCAGGGGGCATGGAAACCTGTATTGTAATTAAAGCAGAGTTTCACCAAGTAGTTAAGAGTCATCTATACACAATATTTATGTGGTCCCACATGCACAGTACATAGCACATGTGTAGTGTTGCTATAGTTATATAAGGGTATTAGGATATATAAGGCTGAGAGAATTGGAACAAATTGTTTAACCATGCATGTGACTCCTGTCTCTTCACTCCTCTTCTAAGATCAAGGACTCAAGCTGGTACCGAGATCCTCCAGAGAGCTAGTCTGGACATTACAATGGCCCATAAGTAGATTTTATAAGGAAAATTTAACCTCAGGGAAATGACTGGATTTCTGACAGAGCATTGCAAGATGAGACTGCTCAAGACCTTTACAGAAGGTGGGTCTCAGGAGTTTGACATAACTTAGATTTCAGATTTGATCATGTCCCCAAAGGGTGGGACTATAGAGCTAAACTGATCTCTATTATGGCCATCTCCCTGCCTGCCTCAGGGATCCATTTTTATCCATTCCTCTGCTAACTGACATTGACTTTAATATGAACTGAATCTCTTCTTGTTTGGAAGAAGCTCAACCAGTTATTAGACATAATCAATTCTCAAGCTTTCTTGTTTGTATAGAATAATTGTGAAGATGGGAACTCTTTTGTCCATCCCTCAAACTTCTGAGGATCTTTAAATAGTTTTTAAGAACCTGGTGAGCATATCTTTAAACAAATCTGGACCTGGTTTGCCAGGTATTCCAACTGGCTTTTCCATCCCTCCCTGTGAGTTCCCTTCTTTATTTCCCTGGTTTCCCTGTGAAACCCCCACCACTGTACTTTCTCTATAAAAGATTTGTTTATAATAAAGATCCTTCCTAAATTCTTTTCAGGACTAAACCCACAATGAGGTTGCTCTGTCTCCCTCATAATATCTTCCCTCTACTGGTGTTCTTCTTCCAAATTCCTTTCTCCTGGTTAATTGTGAGTTTCCCTGGGGAACTTGTGTTTTCCTTGCTAATTATATACGCTTAGTACCTATTTTACCCCTTATTTTTGGCTGTAACCATTTCCCCTAAATAAATCTGCATTGGGCCAAAGAGAATGGCCATTGTGAATTTGTCAAATTTATTTTGAACTAGAAATCACTACCCTGACCTCATCAACTTAACTAATAAGGATATACAATACACAAATGCAAGTACATTGTAAAGGGGTGTGACAATAGAAATACAAATAATCCACACTACCACTTTAATTGCAAGAGTAAACTTTTCACAACTGAGCAATTAAATTGTTGATTTCAACACAAAACCAACCACGTAAGCAATACTTACATAAATATAATTTACCATGTGCAGAAAATTAAAGGCACAGTCCATAGGTGGGCAGGACATGCATTTATAAAAAAATTTCACTCAAAAACTAATCTCTGTGCAGAAACAAAATAGGACTTACCAAAGTGATCTGGATCAAGAAAAGGGGCCCTGGAACATTCCTCATAAGGAAAAGCAAACTTGATCAAAGGCTGAGTTCAACGCTAGAGCAAAATTCAGAACACTGAACTTGTCAAATGAAGGGAGTTGGAATTCTAGAAATGACTGAAGAGTTCTAGTCCCTTTCCTCATGTACTAGAAAGTTTAAGGCTTCACTTCTATGTCCAACCACTGAAACTACTGCCACCAATTAATATTAATTTAGTTCGTATACTTTCTGACTTTTCCTTGGCAGATAGATTCCCAAATATTTTATCCTATCATCTGCTATTTGGAATGGAATTTCTTTTTGTATCTCTTGCTGCTGAACTTTCTTGGTAATATATAAAAATGCCGATGATTTATGTGGATTAATTTTGAATCCTGCCACTTTGCTAAAGTTGTGAATTGTTTCTAGTAGTTTTTTAGTTGAGTCTCTAGGGTTCTCTAAATATACCATCATGTCATCTGCAAAGAGTGATAATTTGGTTTCTTCATTACCTACTCTGATTCCTTTTATCTCTTTTTCTTCTCTTATTGCTAAAGCTAACATTTCTAATACAATATTAAATAGTAATGGTGACAGTGGGCAGCCTTGTTTCACTCCTGATCTTATTGGGAATGGTTTTAGTTTGTCTCTATTACATATGATGCTTGCTGATGGTTTTAAATAGATGCTACTGATCATTTTAAGGAAAAGCCCATTTATTCTTATACTCTCTAGTGTTTTTAATAGGAAAGGGTGTTGGATTTTATCAAAGGCTTTTTCTGCATCTATGGAGATAATCATATGTTTTTTGTTAGTTTGGTTATTAATATAATTAATTATGCTGATAGTTTTCCTAATATTGAACCAGCCCTGCATCCCTAGTATAAATCCTACTTGGTCATAGTGTACTATCCTGGGGATGACTTTCTGTAATCTCATTGCTAATATCTTATTTAAAATTCTTGCATCAATATTATTAGGGAAATTGGTCTATAGTTTTCTTTCTCTGTTTTCACCCTACCTGGTTTAGCTATCAGCACCATATCGGTCTCATAGAAGGATTCTGGTAGTATACCTTCTGTCCCTATTTTCTCAAATAGTTTGTGTAGTATTGGAATTAATTGTTCTTTGAATGTTTGGTAGAATTCACATGTAAATCCATCTGGCCCTGGAGATTTTTCCTTAGGGAGTTGGTTAATAGCTTGTTCTATTTCTTTTTCTGATATGGGGCTATTTAAATAATTTATATCCTCTTCTGTTAACCTGGGCAATCTATATTTTTGTAGATATTCCTCCATTTCATTTAGATTATCAAACTTACTGGCATAAAGTTGGGCAAACTAACTCCTAATTATTGCTCTAATTTCCTCTTCATTGGAGGAAAGTTCTCCCTTATCATTCTTGAGACTAACAATTTGATTTTCCTCTTTCCTTTTTCCCATCAAATTAACTAAAGGCTTATCTATTTTGTTAGTTTTTTCATAGAA